>CM023449.1:158701665-158949374 GCA_013339765.2 Haemaphysalis longicornis | reverse complement strand
GATGTGCTTGTTGCCTATGTTCTGAAAGTATTTAGTATTCACAAAAAAGTTAATAAATTTTGGACGGTCTCTCTAAGTAGTCGCTCTCCTGGGTAGAAAGGCAGAGGCAGGAATGAGGAGTGATCGTAAGACGCGCTTAGAGCTCTCGGCCCGCAGCATCACGCACCCAACCCCCTGGGTGGTGCGTAGCAGCACGTTTTTTTTATCATGCCGCATTTTTTTACTCTCTAAGCTTGGTTAGGACAGGTTTCCCACATTACAGACCCGATATTACTGGCGAAGATAGCGCCTTTAAAAAGCAGCAGGAAGTCAACGGTGTGGCACGAAACAAACCGGCTTCTTCGTATTGCGTAATACTTAACTTCCGTACTTATACAATTCCAAAAAATTGCGGCCATGGTAAGCTCTTAACCCAGGAAAGTCATCTCCTGCCGCAAGGGTGACTGCACATTGCCCGACCGAGCATCCATAACGTTAGTGTTTTCCTTCCGGCAAGAGAACGTTGCGTTTTTCGAGGATAGCAGTATTTTATTTCGCCTGAGCTCCATCGTAAATCCCCAAAATTTCCAAGCAACATGCGGCGAACAAACAGACGAAGCCGAAAGTGGAAGAGAACAAATCAAAATAAATTTATAACAGACCAAGGGACAAAAACTTAACCCCCCCCCCTTTCCAGAAATAATGATCCAACTGATACCTTCATTTAGAGCGGATCATCTACCGAAAAGAGAGGCAAAAAAGAAACTTGGATAGGCATAAATGCTGACCAGGAGGGAGACACAATACTACCTTTGTAAAGAAAGGGGCGGTCGAAGAGGAGATAGAGACTGGAGGCCAGTGTCCTGAGATTCCACTTCTTTCTCACATTCTACTTCGTCATCTTTTTCTACGTTCTCCCCCCAGGAAGATGGAGGCCCAATCCCATGAACCGCATGTTCAACACGGTCCCCCCTGGGAAGATGAATGCCTTATCACCAAAACTTGTACAGCCCGGACCCCCCAATTTCGAAGGCCCACTGATCATTCATGTTTATTCCCATCAAAATGTCGTTGCCGAGAAAAGCTCGACCGAGTTGATTGCTGCCTTCTTCGCCAACTATTGTAGTAAGACTAAGATGTATGAAAGAAGCTTGAAGTCTTCTTTGAAGAGCTCCTTGCAGAACTTTTCTCCTTATACTTGGAGTTGATGCAACAGCTGACATTTCTTGCGTCTTCGTACAGCCTTTTCTATCGGACGTGTTTCCATGAAAGAAAGCCTTCATGAAGATGAGTTGTTCGCTTTGCCAAACCTGCTTCTCGCGTGATGGCCCTCCTTGTAGTACTTTTGTGATGCCTTCGAATTGACTGGGCACTCATTTCTGCAGACTTTGAAGGTTTCACAGCGAGCCTTTTGATACTGTCTGGGGACTTGAGGGAAGCATCTGCGGACTTGCCTGAAATGTCTCTGGCGCTGAATGATTGCATGTCTTCAGCTGAACCATGCTGTAATTGTCCCATCATGCGATGCTTTCCACACAGCCGAGGGGCATACGGCGGGCGGGTACACAATTTCTCGCTGTCTTTTGATGTCGACACCGCTTCAGATTGCTAGCTGATTACCTGGTGGTCGTTTCGATTATTTGTTCATTCTTCGGGGTAGTCTCAGGCTCGATAAAGAATTCCCGGTGCGATCTCTGCCTTGTGGTGGTGAACTGTAAGTCCGCATTCTGCTTCCCAAATCCCCCTTGTGGACTGAGCCGTGACAACTCTTTCCGCGTTGGAGGAGGCTGTCAGATTGTCTAGGGTGAGCAGTATAGGTGATATCTATGACGGTACCACAATGTTATCTCGACTATTATCAGACACCCGTCTTTCATTGCACGCTAGTCTCGCGCTCCGTTAATGTAAATATGGCGCAAAGCTGGGGCTTCAGAAGACGATTTACAATTTAATATTCTCCAGCGCTTCAGCGATGGTATTGCGAGTTGGCGCCGCTGCCATCACCTTCCCCGTCACGTAACGGCGTAGATAATAGAACTTCGACGTGGGAGTAACGCTGCTGTTGTGGATGGTCTGCTTACTGTTCCCAAAATGCCGTCCAACGCAGGAGCTCACCTCGAAAAAACGGTATGTCCAGCTGCGGAAGTTAAGGTCCCATTGTCGTGGCCACGCTGTTCTGTCTGAACGGGACTACTTCGTTGACAGTTGGCGCTTGTGGGGCATTCTCAGCGGCCTTTTCCAGGAGCGCCTCAAGAGCAAGCTCTCTCCACGAAGAGCCAAGATCACGGGGGTCATAAATGAAGCTCACTCGCTGGTCGATGACGGACGTGAAGATGTCGCCAAGCTCACTGGCTTGCAAAATTGCCTCCGGGACGACTACGCTGCGCTTTTGATGATAAGCGAGGAGCAAAACAACTTAGTTACGGCGGAGGTGCTCGACATCGAATTTCAGGCGGCCGAGGTAGACAAAGATCGGATCCCCAAAACCTTTGCGCCAATTCGCTACAAAATCGACCTCCTTGAAAAGGCCACCCATAATGCCTCACAAGAGCCACATGTACTCGTATCCCATAAGGATACCTAGGCCGCGCTTTGAATATACGCCTATCAGCCTCTGCTTATCAGCAAAGAGCTTGCCCTGCCTCCGCAGTTCACGTACAAAGGAGATGTCAGCTAATGGGCCCGATACATATTGGTGCATTACGAGTACGACTATTGCCTCGATTGGATGGACGTCTGGAGCATGCTGGCTGCGAAGGGGGATTTGCACGACTTTACACTTCTGCGTACTCGCCGTAGAGGCACTTTTAAACATGTTGAAGGCAAATCGTCATCTTGTTCATGACCTGCAAACGCAACTTGGTTGCAAGGTATTTGGTAATAAAGCATCGCTGGCTACTGCCGCCGAGTATACTCGAACCAGTCTCCTCCTTCCGTCGTTGCTCATCCATGCTCGGAACGTCCGCAGGTACACTCCGTTGTCCTTAGCACAAACGTTTGGCTGTTCGTTCCTTCGAGCGGTTCGATCTGTGGCCGAGACGCAACTGTAGTTCCCGGCGCACATTTGGTTGTTCTGTTGTTCTTAAACGAATGGTCCAAAACAAGTAACACAGGTCACTGACCAAGTCAAAAACAAATTGACATTTCGGGAGCGCTACGGCTCCCTTGTTCACAATGAAAACGGCCACTAGAAGACGCCGTTTAAACGAATGGTCGCACATGCTGGTTGCTTGCCTTCCGCGCCACGATGCACAGCTCAATCTGGCCTTGCAGTCTGTCGCTTGGTGGCTCTTAGACGTGCACCTAAATCATCTTCTGTCCTTCGGGAGGCGCTTCATTGCGTCGCAAGTATTTTGTGGCGTGAGGCTCTCCCCGCCGCTAACGTTCCACGCAACTCCGTTGAACGATTCCTCCTCCACTCGTAGTGCGAAGTGGCGGAGCGGCTAAGAGACAGTGCCCTTCGATGCGCGCGTAGAAGTCAACCGTTGCCGCAAGGGATTTTTGGCACCAAATGTAAAGAAAGGGACGGGAGAAGAGAAGATAGAGACTGGAGGCCATCGTTCTGAGAAACTACATCTTCTTTCTCACTTCCCTTTCATCCTCTTTAAAACCAAAGCTTTCTACATCTACCAGTCAGCGATTCCTTCGTGGCGTGCGCGACAAGCAACTCCGAACGCGGATGAGAAGGAGGAGGGTGTTTTTAACTCCCGGAGCACATTGTAGATGGCGGGGGGATATGGCGCTGTTACCAAGCGTTTATCGCGCGCAGCTTCCTGCGCGTACAGGTGGACGCGTTGGAGGGACGGTTTATCGTCAGCTTTAGCGACAGTTCTTTTCAGCCTGTTCTGCCGTGCTCGCGTCCATTGCGCGCTTCCTTCGCATGGCTTAATTGACTTGTTCGACAGCACCTCCTGCGTAATCCGGACCCGACGGAATTAAGTGGTCGTACGGCGAAGATGCTTTAGGGATCGGTTTGCAGGGTGGGCAAAGAAAATGCAAAGACCAGGTAGAGACATCTGGCCGCTACAGAACCCCTACATTTACCGCACTGCTTGCCACGAATGGAACTTCGTTTTCTAAATTGGTGAATATAATTAGGTTGCATTGTAACAAGTATTACAAAATGGGAAAGGAGCAACTGGATGTGATAAACCGCATCCATAAAAGTTTTTTCAGCTTTCTCGCAATTGTCAAACTTACGAAAGTAACTAGTTTAAATCGGTATAAATAGCAATCACTAAGTTCACATAATGAATTGTTTCGGTGTCCGTGCTTGTGTCGCGCGCTGGTGCACACCCCAGCTAGCACATCGGGATGGCTAGGTGCCGCTGTCTCACCCTTAGAAAGACGCTCCTCTCCGTTTTCCGCCGAAGCACGGCCAGGCTACAGCGGCGGCGTCGTTAGGCGCGCTAGCCAGGCCGTGGATGACGCTTCTGCGTTCGGGATGCCGCCCCTACCACCCCCTTCGAATTCTAGGTAACGGCTGGCAGAATCACTGCTCTTCACATTTCAGAATCACTTCAGAATCACTCTTCAGAATCACTTTTGGGCGAGCTATCCACCACTGCGGACCGCTCAGGACCGGCCACTAATCAGAATCATCTTTTGACCCAGGTAATACAGTGCGAATTATTTTCCTTGAACTTTTAATTGGTACCGCAGTGATCCGCTAGCCCCTGCCATGAAACACACTGTCGCGTCGCTTTCTGAAGAGTTCGAACAATGTAAGGTTGCTGTTGATGAAAAATTGGATACATTTTCTGTAGCACTGGACGCGCTGAAACTCGCATTGGTAGACAGCAAGTCTGCTGAAATTAAGGATCCACAGCGTGAACTAAACGAGATGAAACTTTTCATGGATTTCATGAATAAGGCGTTTGAGGCTGTCAAGACGGAAAATGCCACCCTGATTGCTAGTAACAAGTCACAGGCTGAATGCAACCATCGCCTTCCCAAAAAAGTGGCTCAAGTCGAGCAATACTCACGTTTAAATAACGTTGAGATTAGGGGAGTTCCTGTAATAAAACAAAACTGCTCCGAGATCCTAGAACTAATCGGAGAGAAAGTGGTTGCCCAGTGACTCCTGATGATCTTGATACTGTGCATCGGGTCCCCACATATGTAAAAAATCAACTGAACATCATTGCCAGGTTTCGGTCACGAGACAAGCGTTCCAGTTTCCTTTCTGAAGCCCGCAAAGCCCGTCTTACTACCTCATCCCTCAATTTCAATGATCGCGAGGATACAGCCATTTTTATCAACGAACACCTCACCCCGGAAAACAAAGATTGCTCGAAAGGCGCGCGCTAAAGAAAGACAAAAACTGGATGTTCGTGTGGATCGAGAACTGTGTTATTAAGGCGCGAAAAACAACCAACAGTAATGTATTTCGGATACGGACTGGACCACGACCTGCAATGTTTGAGGAGTAGGCCACTTTTCTTGGCTTTATAGCTTTCTCTCTTTTTTTATTATGAATTGTGCTTTTCCAGCAAGGGAGCTAAATGTTTAGGTAACGCGAATGTTTTCACGCAATTCATTTCAACGCTCGTAGCCAAAGGAACTGTAACAAGATTTCTACACTACTTCATACTTTCAACCATCATTTCTCCATCATCTGCTTTTCTGAAACCTGGCTTACTTGTGAAGATCGCGATATGTATGGCTTTGCCGACTCTGGTTGCGAATACGATCATCGTAGTGGTAGCCCTTACGGGGGCTCTGCCATTTTCGTTTCAAACCAGCTCTCATATTGTCGACGCAAAGATTTAAACATAAATGTTCCCAAATGCGAATCTGTCTGGGTTGAACTGGATCCAATTGATTTTTCAAATGTTAAAAGGACAGTCTTTGGCGCCGTTTACCGCTCTCCTTCATTTAATGCAGCTGATTTCTGCGATGCGCTTTTTCTGGTGCTTGATAAGCTGTCTTTCGAAAACAAAAATGTGTTCATTATGGGTGACTTTAACATCAATCTTCTTGATTCTGCGAATCTTTTCACTTCGAACTACACCAGTGCCTTTTGTAGCTACGGTTATGAGTCACTCATGAATACGCCTACACGTGTTGTAGATCATGCTTCGCATTCCCTCCTTGACCATATTTTTTCTAATCACGATTCCCCAAAGGAAGCAGGCACTATCGATTGTGATATTACCGATCACTTCCCGTGTTTTTTTACGTGCACAAGCAGGAAAAAAAAAAAACTGAAACCTTCAAGCATTCTATCTTTGATCGTGAAAAAATTTTGAACCTTGTATCAGAAAAGACTGGTCCAGCATATTCAATGTCTCTAATCCTGATACTGCTTTACAGCAATTTTCTGATGCAATGATCAATTCTGTCGATGACTGCACAACATTAATAACTTCCAATAGGCGTTACACTGCCCCTCGGTGTCCTTGGCTTTCAATTCCCCTTTTTCTTGCCTTGCGTAAAAAAAATAACCTATATAAAAAAATGAACGTAAACCTCTCAATTCTAATCTCCGAGCACGTTATAAACGCTACTCTCAAGTTCTGTGCTCCTTCTTAAAGCCGCCAAGCGCCGCTACTACGACAACGAATTCAATAGGTGTGGTACCAACATAAAGAAAAAATGGAAGTTAGTTAAGGAATTCTTGAATAACGCTACTCAGCATAAGCCCATTAATTTCCCTTGCTCAGGACGACTCATCATTTACTGAACCTGAAGATATTGCTAATGCTTTTAGCAATCATTTTTCGGCTATATGCTCACAACTTCCCTCGTGCCCTTATTATTCTGACCTTTTGCGTTGCCCCCAATCTTTTTTTTTTTATCCTACTTGTTCTGATGAAATCGAAGCTACCATTGCAGGAAAGTACCGGGCCTGGCTTAGATGGTATTCATGGGTTCCATTTGAAACTTGTACGTCGACTTTTTGGGGCCAATTTTTTGTTATATATTCAACTTAATTTTTAAAACCGGATCATTTCCCCAGGCCTTGAAAATAGCAAAAATGTTCCTGTACTCAGAAATCTTAGCGCAAGTAAGGAGTTGTTATGGCAAAAAAAATGTTGTCACGAAGCGACGTACAAGTGCAGCGATCGAAATGAATGATATCCTGGCCTCTGTAAACTGGGGATGTCAATAAACGATTTGTTCTCACTTGCTGCTCACTGTGGTCCTGTGCCAGTCGAGGCCATCTGGTCACCTGGCGTAACATCACTTCACTAGCGCGGCGCAAGTTAACACGCGGCCAGCGTGCCAGCCAGGAATGCCAGGAACCAGCAGAGGCAGCGAGCCGGCGCCGCCGTGCGAGGGCAGCCATGTTATTAAGGAGCTCAAGCGGCCTGTGCAAAAAGCATCCGCCATGTTTACAAAACCTTGTTTACAGCGCCATCAAGCGGGCTTTCTCGGTAGTTCACGACGCCGCCACTACGCTTTTTCTGGTACTACAGGCAAAGCTAGACCTTTGCTTGTCTAAAATCCTCCCTGTTCTGTGTGAGCAGTATGGGTGATATCTGTGACGGTACGGCAATGCCGTCTCGACTTCTATCAGACACCCGTCTTTCGTTGTGCGTTAGTCTCGCCTTCCGTTCGTGTAAATAGGGGGCAAAGCTGGGGCTTCAGAACACGATTTACTATTTAATATTCGGCAGCGCTTCAGCGATGGTATTGCGAGATGGCTCCGCTGCCGCCGCCTCCCCCGTCCCGTAACGGCGTACATAATAGAACTTCGACGTGGGAATAACACTTCTCTTGTGGGTGGTCTGCTTACTGTTCCAAAATCCGTCCAACGCAGCAGCTCACCTCGAAAAAATGGTATATCCAGCTGCAGAATTAAGGTCCCATTGTCGCGGCCGCGCGTTGTTCTGTCTGTTCTGTCTGTCAGGCTGTTTTAACTTCGTTGACAGAGCGCTTTTGGTATATTCTGAGCGGCTTTTCCAGGAGCGCCTCAAGAGCAAGCTTCCTCCACGAAGAGCCAAGATCACAAGGGTCATAAATGAAGCTCGCTCGCTGGTCGATGACGGATGTGAAAATGCCGCTAAGCTCACGGGCTTGCAAAATCGCCTCGGGCCGACCACACTGCGCTTTTGATGATCAGCGAGGAGCACGACAACTTACTTACGGCGGAGGTACTCGACATAGAATTTCAGGCGGCCGAGGTATATAAAACGATCGGACACCGCAACACCTTTTTGCAAATTCGCTAAAAATCAACCTCCTGCATAAGGCCGCTCATAATGCCTCACAAGAGCCATTAGTCGTAGTCGTATACCGTGAGAATACCTAGGCCGGGCTCTGAATCTACGCCTGTCAGCCTCTGCTTATCAGGAAACAGCTTGTCCTGCCTCCGCAGTTCACGTACAAAGGAGATGTCAGCTAATGGGCTCGATACGCTAAGGCGTTGCGCTGCTGAGCACGAGTTCGCGGGTTCGATTGCCGGCCGCGGCGGCCGCTTTTCTGATGAGGCGAAAAGCAAAAACGCCCGTGTGTACGAGATTTCGGCGCACGATAAAGATCCCCAGGTGGTCAAAATTAATCCGGAGCCCTCCACTACGGCGCGCCTCATCGCCTGCGATGCGTCGGCGCGTTAAAACCCACAATCAATGGGCTCGATACATCTTGGCGGATGGCGAGTTACGACTATTGCCTCGATTGGATGGAGGTTCTGGAGCGTGCTGGCTGCTAAGGGGAACTTGCAGGACTTTACACTTCTGCGCGCACGCCGTAGGGACACTGTAAACATGTTGAGGTGATCGTCGCCTCGTTGTTGACCTTCAAACGAAACATGGTTGCAAAGTATTCGGTAATAAAGGATCGCTGGCTACCGCCGTCGAGTATACTCGAACCAGTCTCCTCCTTCCGTCGTTTCTCATCCATCCTCGGAACGTCCGCAGGTACACTCCGTTGTCCTTAGCACAAACGTTTGGCTGTTCGTTCCCTCGAGCGGTTCGATGTGTGGCCGAGACGCAACTGTAGTTCCCGGCGCACATTTGGGTGTTCTGTTGTTCTTAACGAATGGTCCTAAACAAGTAACACAGGTCACTGACCAAGTCAAAAACAAATTGACATTTCGGGAGCGCTACGGCTCCCTTGTTCACAATGAAAACGGCCACTGGAAGACGCCCTTTAAACCAATGGTCGCACATGCTGGTTGCTTGCCTTCCGCGCCACGATGCACAGCTCAATCTGGCCTTGCAGTCCCTCGCATGGTGGCTCTTAGACGTGCACCTAAATCATCTTTTTTCCTTCGGGAGGCGCTTCATTGCGTCGCAAGTATTTTGTGGCGTGAGGCTCTCCCCGCCGCTAACGTTCCACGCAACTCCGTTGAACGATTCCTCCCCCACTCGTGGTGCGAAGTGGCGGAGCGGCTAAGAGACAGTGCCCTTCGATGCGCGCGCAGAAGTCAATCGTTGCCGCACGGGATTTCGGCACCAAATGTAAAGAAAGGGACGGGAGAAGAGAAGATAGCGACTGGAGGCCATCGTTCTGAGATACTACATCTTCTTTCTCACTTCCACTTCATTCTCCTTAAAAGCAAAGCGTTCTACTTCTACCAGTCAGCGATTCCTTCGTGGTGTAAGCGACAAGCAACTCCGAACGTGGATGAGGAGGAGGAGGTGGTTTTAACTCCCGGAGCACATTGTAGATGGCGGGGGGATAGGGCGCTGTTGCCAAGCGTTTACCGCGCGCAGCTGCCTGCACGTACAGGTGGGTGCGTTGGAGGGACGGTTTATCGTCAGCTTTAGCGACCGTTGTTTTTGGCCTGTTCTGCCGTGCTCGCGTCCATTGCGCGCTTCCTTCGCACGGCTTAATTCCCTTGTTCGACAGCACCTCCTGGGTAATCCGGACCCGACGGAATTAAGTGGTCGTACGGCAAAGATGCGTTAGGGATCGGTTTGTAGGGTGGGCAAAGAAAATGCAAAGACCAGGTAGACACATCTGGCCGCTAGAGAACCTATACCTTTTCCGCACTGCTTGCCACGAATGGAACTTCGTTTTCTAAATTGGTGAATAAAATTAGGTTGCGTTTTAACAAGTATTACAAAATGGGAAAGGAGAAACTGGATCTGATAAACAGCATCTATAAACGTCTTTTTAGCTTTCTCGCAATTGTCAAACTTACGAAAGTAACTAGTTTAAATCGGTATAAATAGCAATCACTAAGTTCACATAATGAATTGTTTCGGTGTCTGTGCTTGTGTCGCCCGCTGATGCAGATCCCAGCTAGCACATCGGGATGGCTAGGTGCCGCTGTCTCACCCTTAGAAAGGACGCTCCTCTCCGTTTTCCCGCCTAAGCACGGCCAGGCTACAAGCGGCGGTGTCGTCAGGCGCGCTAGCCAGGCCGTGAATGACGCTTCTGCGTTAGGGACGCCGCCCCCCTACCACCCCCTCCGAATTCTAGGTAACGGCTGGCAGAATCACTGCTCTTCGTAGAGTCACGTGTGTGAAGTCTAGTGGCGTCGCATAGACAATTTTTGTGGGTGTCGTTTTATGCTGTGCTTTCCGACCACCTTCACA
Source organism: Haemaphysalis longicornis (assembly GCA_013339765.2). Classification (NCBI taxonomy): domain Eukaryota; kingdom Metazoa; phylum Arthropoda; class Arachnida; order Ixodida; family Ixodidae; genus Haemaphysalis; species Haemaphysalis longicornis. The sequence goes on along the minus strand of CM023449.1, from coordinate 158,938,905 downwards.
GCTTGCATTGGAGCCATTTTTTTCTACAACCTTTATGGGCCGCCCAGTGCACAGCAAAATACTTCGGATTACACTGTGAGTATAAGAACAAATATAAAAGTAAAACAACCAACGAAAGCGCTTGGGTGGACGTTCTTCCAGCATACTTTAACAGTAACACAGATGTGATAAAACAATATTTCTGGAGGTTTGAATCGATCGGAGCAATATAACTGCCCACCATTTAGGAATTACGCTTAGGACGAAAGCACAGATGTATTTTAAGAAAATTCTATTTGGGCGAGTTGGTGGGTGCTCTTGTTGGAGTGTAGCTGCGCAGGAAAGGACGAGGCACACAGAAGAACTAAAGAAGACGGGCGCTGACTCGCAACTAGTTTTTTATTGTAAATGAGCGCAAAGCCGCGTCTGACGTGTTCTTAGTGGTGCCAGGTAGGGGTCGGGGTCCGAGCAAGCTTGCGGTTTAAAGGAGCTACAAAATATTTAAGTGCAAGATACCGCGTCGTCATTGAAAAGTTGCGATACAATCTGACAGCATGATCATAGTGAAAGAACTACCGGGCTTACAGAGAGAATAAATAAAACAAACATCCCTTCGCTGACTTTTTCTAATGAATCAATGTTAGTTTTAGTATAAGGGTCCCATAAAACGCATGCATATTCTAATTTCAGGAGTTCAAGGATTTTTAAGCTAAATGTTTAACTTTTGTGGGAGCATTCTTAAGCTGGTGCCTTAGCATGCATAATTTGCGGAACGCCGCGCAGTAAACTTGTTTAATGTGGGAATCGAAAATGCCTATCCCAAAAGGCCTGTTCCTATTTCCCTTCAGGGGCCTTAACCATATCCACAATGCTTGTTCTGATTCGCCTTCAGTGGCCTTAATGATATTCACAATGCCTGTTCCCATTCCCCTTCAGGAGCCCTAACCATGTCCACAATGCCTCTTCCCATTTGCCTTGGGTGGTCTTAACTATATTGGCAAGGCCCAATCTTATTTGCCTTCAGTGGCATCAATACAACACTAGGCAAAACATTTTTGGTTTTTGATGATATTACCATGAACTTTTCTTGTTTATATTTTGCTACTGCCGTCGCCTCGCCGCAACCAGCTTTCATATTCTGTTTGAGCTCAGCACGTTTGTTCTTGTCGCCGTGCGCCGATCTGGGCAATCTTCTCTTGTAGGGAAAGGTTCTACCCTTTCGCCGCTATCCTAGGCCGTTTTAAAGCGCAGCTTTTTACCTCTACCCCCAAGAATTCCTTCGCGACGGTTCGTGTCATCAAAAACTCTCACGAAGAAATTAGAGCAGTACCTGCATCACCACGGAATCGAACCTAGAATGAATAGAGAAACGTATCGATAGGCCGTTGTCTTATTGTTTGAGCTACGAGCCCACGCACAGACGGGGATGCAGAAGGTGCACTCACCGAGCACATTTGCAGGTTTACCCCCTGCGTTCTCGCTGAATACCACGTGATAGCATCACGCTACCTTTCGCGCCGCTGTGCGCTCCACCCACGGCACGGGTAGCGGTCGTTTGCGCGCCTTGCGCATGCGCTAGCAGTTTTAATAAAAAGGAAGCTCACACCAACGCATGGCATCGCACTTCTCCGTCTCTGCCACCGATCTCGTCGCCTCCGTCGGAGGCCGCACGGACGTAGAAGTGGAACGTGTAACACCGGGTTTAAGCTTCCTTTCATTTTATTGAAAATGGTTTCCACTCATGTTCCCCACAAATACATCTGAACCAACCACCGGTCATGAATCCTGCATTGATTTAAACTTAACAAAAAGTACCTCTTCGAAGTAATAAAGTGTGTGGTTAAGTGCGTTCACCTTGTCTCTAAAATCCCACTCTGTGTGAAGTTGCATGTGAATTCAAGGGACGTCGCATGGATTATTATTGTGGGTGTCTTTTACAGCTTCCCTTTCCAAACCCCTTCACAGGGTAAAATGGCGCTCTTTTTTCTCTGATCGACAGCGTTCTCGATCTAATTCGCGGGTACCGCTAGGGGTCACTGAACACTTCTTCTGATATTGTAACATAGCGCCCTTTTGAGGGCGACTGTACCGGTTGAGGCCAAATTGAGTGAGCAATCGCGCTGCGAACAAAACATGGAACGAAAATACAAAATTCGAAAAGTCATTCTGAGCAATTGCGAATAGGGGTTTGGTTTGCTTTCCGCCGGCCCCAGAACACCAATGCCCGATGGAGCAATGGAGCACTGCCCAAAGACGTTGGAGACGCGCCGAGGGTAAGGAGCAGGGGAACTGCATCGTCATTCGGTGAAGTCGCGGCTGGTCACTTCTTGGACGTTCTCGACTGGTCACAGTCTGCGTAATCTGGGCTGCGTAACGTGCCCGTTCGTGGCTCACCAGCTCTGGGTGGTGGCGACGAGATAAAAGTGGCTGGAACAGACCGCATCAGAATTCAAGTCTGGGAGGAGCTCGGGGGCGGGCCAGGATAACGAATAACATCGCAATCTCCGCCAAAACGATATGTACCGGCTAAAGAAAAGGGCCGCACAAACGACTGGCCGTTAATGGTTTATTTACAGGGTGTGGGCGATGAAAGGTGTCGAGAAAGGCTTCGTGACATCCCCACAGCCTTGTTTTTTAGGAGCATAGGAAAGCGCCATGAGTGACTTCATTGTTATGTACTTGTTGCTAACTCTTGTTGAGAAAATATCCATTCGGTGTTCTTACGCAACCTTGCCCCCCTCAGCCGCCCCCCCCCCCCTACGGCGGATAGAATATTCACGTGCAGCTTCCAGCAAGGTGTAAACGATATTGTTTTTTTACAAATCAACCTATTTAAAATATTAGGGAAACTGTAACTTTTACGAGAAACAGCATCTTTGTATTACAATTTGATTGAAAATATAATAAATATAAACACCACAGCACTATCTGAATAAGAGTATCGAGTTACAGCGTGTCTGAGATGTTATGACGCTGGTGCTCCTAAAACTGTTCTGTTGCTTGCAAGAGAGCACTTGTTATACTGATAGCCTAAACGGTCCAAACCTTACATTGATGTAAACACCTCTTTGATAATGGGTGCCATTTTCACATTTTCAGCAGAGTTAATCTATATGCACCAGTGAACAAACCAACGCTCTTCGTGTAAGTGGTGCCCAGTGACGACGTCTTTTTCTCCAGAACGGGGCTCTCAATCATGATGCAACTTTCCTTTGCTGTGCACACTTAGCCATACCAACACTTTCAGCCGCAAGGCAACTCTCCGTCGTAGTGGGACTTACTCTCGGTTGTGACCCGACTTTTTGTCGTAACGCACATGAAACCCTCAGAAGCAAAGCCACCCTTACACTCTCAGTCGTGATCGTAGTGTCCGCCGTATTGGTACGGAATCTCTCCAGAGTAGATTTTTAAGTTATTCGATGCCTATAGCAGGGGTAGATAAAAATTTATTTCGAAGAAAAATATGTGGAGGATTCGAATGATGGTGCATCTCGATGGCACGCACGACGGCAAATGAACTCGCCATTTGAACCCTCCATAGACTGTTTTGATTTAAGGTTGTTTATTTCACCTCGTTTTCACACTAAACCTAAAACTGAGTAGCCAATGTTGCTGTCCACTTGCGATAAGAAGTGCCCACACAAGTGACTGCTCTGCTTTACATATGTGTCTCTGCGACAATTGGAGCTTGGCAGGGGTGATACGAAAACATATTGTAACGTGTCGAAAGAGCAATTGAGACGAACAATGATTAAGGACAGTACGTACAAGGCGGTCATCACAGAGCTCGTGCAAGGTACACGCAAGTCACTTCGCCGTCGACGTCGTTGGTCTTGAGTCAAGGCACTGCGGGGCATCGCCTACCTAGCCCCGTGACATTATAACCTATAAGAGTATTCTGCAGGCGCGCGGATCACATGATATTCCCCCAAACATAGCATTAGTTAAAACTTTGTGTATATCAGTTTACGTTTTAATCGGTGCGTATGTCGCCATGTTCGGTACCGTGTACTTTGAAAAACTAAGTGCGAGAAAGTAACTCATATATTGTAGTGTAAGAATTGCCCTTTACGGCATGTAGCAGACTGTTTCTTTAGGCTGCAGTCATGACGTTATCAGCCCCATTGTGAATTTGATCATTTCCATAGTTTTAGCTGCGGTTTTTAGTGATCATGTCAATGGGACCCGAAGAGTGATATTCTCACAGCTCCAAATGAACCCGAAAGTGCCCCTTAGCAAGGTGTGACATGTTGGAAATTTACTCGGAAGCCGTTCATGAAATCGTCAAGTAGTGGTGAAACACTCTGCCCGTGATGCAGGACATATCCTCTTTTATCGCTATTAGAGGAACAAAAAGTTCAAACGAAGAGCCCCGCCTCTTTCCAGGCCGTTCTTTACCCCTATTTCACACGTAGCAGAGCTGACGATGGAGGCGTGGAATAACCCTGCTTTTCTTTGTAAACCTTCTTACAGGTCGGGGAAGCTAAGGCACTGAAAAGGAGTCAGAAGAAAAAGCGGGGAGGCGCGTTAAATTGCCGCAGCCCCGACAGCCACTTTTGCCGTCGTAATGGCAGGCGTAAAATTTGTCCTTACAATCAGCGGGCGTGAACGTACCGCTCGGCGATGTCGTCGTCGTCGTCGAAAGTGAGAGAAGAGTTTTTCCGTGTACCGCCGAGCGATCAAAATTTCACCGCCCGTAATCACCAGTAGCTTTAGTGCGGTGCACTTCTGGCGTGCCGCAGGACACTTGTTTTAGGGCCGACTGAGCAGCGACTCATCTTCCATCAGCCAGCCGGGAAAAAATGTTCCTTTTTTAGGCTTTGCAGTAGTTTTATATCTTCGGCGGTAGCAGGTAGAGCGCCTATTTGTAATGTGCGAAAAAGAGCTTTTTGTGTCTTTTTAGACGTTTTGATAGCCTTCTCTAGTATGGAAGTTTTTATACTGACTCATTTCTTCTGGTTTTTCCCATACAACCTGAAAGAATGTTTCGGCCGTTGAAACATATTTTGATGCTTTTGTCCTACCTGACAGCATGGTATCTTTCATTTCTTTAGGTCGTCTGCGGCTTTGTTCGAAATTTCCAAGTGAAAATGCGGATGCGCTGAAAAAGCACATTACTGTTGATAGTTTAGGTAGCTTTAGGGTAAACGTGCCGCGATTGAGCCGGGGATAAAACTGAAATTAGTGATACCCATTTATCGTATGTCTGAATAATATAAAGGAAAAGATGTCACTATTGCGGAACATTTGCTAGGTTTTGTGGTAATAATGTGAAAGCAAAAAAGGAACTGCAATACCTAGGAATGAAATTACTCTACATAACTTGAGCCCTAAAGACAAGACGGCAGTTTAAAATTTCTCTAAAAAGCATGTTGTATTGTCTAAATATAAGTACCGGGGTGAGAAAAGGGTTATCTCCAGCATCGAAATGAGGTTCTGCGTAACGTGAACTGTCGAGGAGTAAAAAACAAAGTGGATTAAGTGAAAGAACTGATTAACTTACTGGCACGTATCTGGTAATATGAAAGAATCGTGGTTAGATTCGTTTGTGGTCAATACTGAAAATTTCTGAAACCTTTGCGTGGATGTAATAAAGGAAAACACACATAATAATTGCGGGTTTGGTCTTGTTTCAAGCGTATTTGATTTGGTCTCAATGTCAATGGTAATGCTTAGAAATCTACTCGATGTTTTATAATCCATTCTTACACATTATTCTTCAAAGTAGGTTCCTTTTATAACCTCCCGGTAGCAGATGCCACCTTATCCCACAGCTTTGCAAATTTACGGGCTCGTTTTCACATCAGTGCGTAATTGTGGAAGTGGAATTTCCCCTAATGGTTCGCAGTAGGCAAATTGGTAAGTGTGCAAAAATATTAGGTGTATATTTTTGGGGAAAACCAGGCCATTATAACTCTGGTTTCTTCTGTTGTGCGTTAGCGACGACCCTTTAGCATGGCACACTTATGTTATTGTTTCGTAATGCCCCATGTTCGTTAACAGTGTGTGGTGTGTGGTTGGCCCCAGGAATCATTGCGGTGGCTAACTAAGTAACAAAGTATAAAAGCAGTAACTAAGGCGTTGAGCTGAATACGAGCCGTAACACGGGTTGATCTCGGCCATGGTGGCCGCTGCTGATCTAAGGATGTCGAGATGCCGGCGCACGATAAAGATCCCCAGGTAGTCAAAATTATTCCTTGGCCTTCCATTACGGCGCGGCTGTTACTAAAGTGTAATTTTGGCGCTTCAAATTCCACAATATTATTTGAATGCGCATCATTTCTTACCGAGCACCACCACATCCGAGACCGTGTAAAGCCTTTCATTTCCAAATGGTGCGAATTCGCGTAAATAATAAGTTTAGTCGCTATCAACGCTGAGAAATGCATGTTTGGTAGTAGAAAATTTTGAAGAAAAAAGTACAAAAAAATCAAATAAAAAAAAATGAACTGACGTGTTAAAAAATATGCATTCTATTTATCTTATTCAAAAAACAGACTTACGTAAAAAACCCCAAAACGATGTTGGAAATACGAACTAAAGAATTGCGGACGTGAGCAAACCTTGTAGCGCCCCTTTTTTTCCCCAAAAATGCATAATTGCCTTAAGTAAGACACTTCATCCTTATAATAGGGGAAATGCATATAATCGGTTAAAGGAGCCATGAAGACAAAAACACAAGCTTCTGTTATTCGAAAGATTTCGTGTTTTATAGTGCCCCCAGCGCTTGTCCGAATGCAAAAATGCTTTATTCACTGAAAAATTATTATTTATGTTAAAATTTTGATTTTCCCGCTATATCGTGCGTTTTGTGGTGTACAATGACATCACAGGGCCTTGTTTACGGTTAGTGAACCTAGACGACGCCACCGCACCACGGCAAGCAGTTTTCTACATTTGGTTTGTTTGTGAATGTATTTGTACCTGGCTTGTTTTTTTTCATAGAGACAATCGTTTCGTCAAACATGGTGCTCGCTTGACAAATACGGTCACGTAAGACATCGTCGCCAGCGTCAATCGGCCAGTGTCCTTTGAAACAACCCCAAAGACCCGCAGTCCTGTGCACCTAAACTAATCATAGTGCGCGCGGTACCAACAGCAGTATACGCATTGGTACTTGTATTTTTACGTGTGCTTTCGTAATTTCCACTGTTTGTTCCAACTTTCTTAGGGCTTTAAAAAGAATGTGCCCTAAATGTAAGCGCAAATATCTCGTTCGGCAAGCTTATAAGCTCTGCCTAATTCGCGTTTTCTTTGCCCCCCTCCGCCAAACACGGAGCCTGTCTGGTATGACATCATAGGTTCTGTTGCGGGAAATCAGCTAGTGGGTCGCATGGCCATTCCCTTTTTTCATCATTATGTAGCTTATTTGAGTGAAGTTTACGTTAAAAGTGGTGTCAGTATGATTCTAACGATTCAGTCTTTTGAATGAACCAAACTTGTGTTTTCTCTTCATGGCTCCTTCAAACGGAATTTTGAAAAACCAAAAAAATTCCGAAAATAAAAACTTACGAAGTTTATATACGTAAAAGACGAAAATAAAAGCATGTATCCTATAAATATCCTCCGAAAAACGAAGGCCAATCTAAAAAAAGCCCGGAAAGAAACGCCGGAAAAAGGAAAACAAATTGGCCCAGCTAGTACTACTGGTGCTCGGCTGGAGAGCCAGCAGAGCTATGGGTCGACCAAGCTTCTCCCCACACTAACAGCGGATTCCAGGAGAAAGAGAGCATCCGCACCCCAGCTGTGCAAAGCCGTTTTGGATGACACTCTAAAGCAAAGACCATTAAAGTATGTAGAGTGTATTATTGAGCAGCACTCATCGTCCTCCCTTTCGTCGTCATCTTCCGACGACCCAGCTGCGTAAAGTAAATCCTTCTGTAACGCGTCCTCGTCCCGGCAGAGCTCCACCTCTTCATCAGGTGGTCCAGTGGCCATCTCTACGTGTGGATTCTGAAGGAATGGCTCGAGAGATACGTCGGCGCCGCTGACCCGTGGCGTGCATGTTCCTGCACGACGGCGACGACGACAACGACGGCGACGACGAATGCGGGAGCACCTCATGTGGCCCAAGCTCTCCCTCATGCCTGTACGATGCCTGAGCGTCGCCGCAAGGAACGTGCTCACGTGCGCTCGGTATTGTTTTAACAGACGAGCTGTTGTTACTGGCCGTAAGTTCGCCGTTTCATGAAAAAATACCAAGTAAATTGCCTAGGGCCCATGGACGCGTGCCTCACGGTGACGGCCGAGCGTCCTAGGCACGCGCAGTGGCTTTAGCAAACGAACTGGCCTAAACCTGAGAAGCCGGGAAATGCTTAGTGCTCGTGATCACGTGCATTGCGGCGACCGCTGAGTCTCCGGCTCGCGCAGTGGCCTTATCAAACAAATTTCAGCGCTGTCATGAAGCGCTATAACGCATGCCAAAAAGTCTCCAGTGATAATGCTAATTATGAAAAGTCACCCTGCTTGGAAGCGGTCACCGCGGCCACCGCACTCGCTAGAAGTCATCATGGAAACTTGGAGACATGGCTACGAGTGTACGCCAATTCTTCTTGAGACGAATTACAAATTTCGCCACCGCTGCCTCGAGTCGACGATGAAGAGCTGGTAGAGTTTAGAATGCTGAGGATGAGCTGGCATTCACCACTCGACGCGAAGATGACGACGACCTCTTCGATGCATATGATGACGATTACTAGCACCGCCACTATGGAAATAGACAATGATACTGAAACTTCACTTTGTGTCGGCTATGCCAACCTACAACAGCCTCATCATTCAAGGTTTCCGCGTGAGTGCAAGGTTCCGCGAATTTTGTTTTTTCTAAATTACAGCCAGATAGACATCGGCTTCACAATGCGATGTTCCAGGTCCGATTCCGTCCACGGGTAGAGCTTTAATTTTTCCATCACTTAACCCATCAGCATGATGATCGTCTAAAACAGTTGGCTTTCCTGCAGCGCGCTTTCTGTGGACTACAGGCGACATAAGTAAGAAGGTGTAACATTTACCCTAAACATAGCGTAAATGAGCAAGCAATGTAAATACCTTCAGTTACCGTAAAAACCCGCGTATAATACGAGGTTTTTTTTCAAATTTCACTATGTAAAATTGTGCCTCGTATTATATGTGGATCCCAAAGTTTTCAGCCGCAAATTTGAACTTTTGGTTTCGGTTTCAGCGGAGGGTGCGCCATCTTGCGGTGGTGTTAGCTGGCTGCTGCTTCTCTGTTCCATTCTGTACTCTCAGGCCGCGACATTTTGATTGTTTTGACCACGCGAAGGATCGGCACGTTCACCGCAAGTCTGTCCTGATGTCGGGTGCACGAAGGCAGTTCGGCTGCAAATAAAAGAAAAATTATTTGGTGTGCCGAGACCACCAGGAATTGCGCCGCAGGACAGCAGTTCGGCGTCACCGAAGGCAGCGTTCGCGGGTGGAGAAAGCAACCTGTGCTTGACTAGATAAAATCTGTGTGGTGTCGTCGGCCTGGAGCACTGTTGGTGGTTCCCGTCACAGCTCGTGTCGGACGCCTTTCGCTGCCACCTGGCTGATTCTGTGAAGTAGTTGTTGCGCGAACCCTCACCGAACTCATTGTCATTCCAGGAGGAATGACATCCTAGCTGCAGCCGCTAGACTTTTGCATCAACAAGCCTTTCAAAGACTGCATCAGGTCCTGCTACCAAGAGTGGATGAGGTCAGGAGACCCGTAAGTGACAGCTACCGGATGGCTGACGCGGGCTTCTCCAGCGGTGCTTTGTGGCTGGATCGCGGATGCGTGGGCCAGCATCCCAGAGGAGCTCGTCAGTCGCTCTTTTAAGAAATGCGGCATCTCGAATGCCCTTGATGGCACTGAGGACCACTTTCTGTGGAAAGACATTTCCGACAAGGCGACATCAGGAGACAGCGGCAGCGAACCTGACGATGACTGAACGGACGTCGGGAGACAGTGCCAGCGAAAACTGACAATGACTGAACGGTAACTGCAGTGCAAATAAATGTTTCTGTGATCTTTACCTCGCATTATATGCGGATGAAATTTTTTTTCTGATTTTGATGTCCCCGAATTACACCTCGTATTATACGCGGGTCCGTATTATACGCGGGTTTTTACGGTACTTAAAAAGCGTAATTGGCGGAAGTAACAGATTGAATCGGTATATGAGCTTAAAGGTAAATAAACCGTGAAATGAATTTATGAAGAACAAGAAACATCAAATATAGAAAACCAATTCATACAAAGTTGAAGTGATGAAATCAATTGTATGTGCCTTTCGTAACGAAGACAATCGTACAAGAGGCCAATAAAAAACGTCCGAAATACGAATAGAAATAGCGAAAACCGACAAACTACGCACAACGCCTTCAATCCGGAGTAAATTGCATAATTGGAGAAGTAAAGGGAAATATTTACTGCAATGGTGTAAATTTACATGTATAAAAAGAAACAAACGGTAACTTAAAAAATATAAAATAACCCAACGTAAGTGGCTATTCATCGTAAAGAGCTCACAATGAAGACATTGGGTGTAACAGCACTCCGCATCAGTAGAATATTCTCTGAATTTCTGCAGATATTTTGGTACCAGGCAATATAAGATAGTAGGTAGATTGTAAAAGCGTTTAAAACTCCTCCTAGCGTTAGTACGACAGAGAAAACAGAGGGCTGTTTGTTAGAAGTGGTGAGCATTGTTAAACATTACACAAGGTACCCACCCTATTCTCATCCTTTTAGGCCGTGGCAGGTGATTACTATGCTCACAATGATTTGTTTATTGGGGCATTAGGGATTCCACAAATTTAAGCATGGAAAACATCCGCTCTGATAAAATAAAGGAAGAACAAAAAACTATAGCTTACTATTCACCTGATTCGCATTACCAAAAAGTGGAATAGACAGTACTCTAGGTATGGCAGAAAGCGAAATTATTAGTTGCTTGAAAACGAGAAAATATTTCATTGTATCAAAAATACATTAGGGAAAATTATTGAGGGGTATTTTTGAAATTTGGCGTCCCATTTTCAGAATAGTGAGACAGCGTCGTTGAGAATAATATAGACAATACATTCAATGAAGGCACCATGGTGACGGCTTAAAATGAGAAGTGCACTGTCTCCAAATACCAATACAGCGTTTACCAACCAGCTACGAACCAATGTGTTTTGCCTAATTATTCTGTACACATTCTTGGTACAGACTAGCTCTCGCTCCAAGTATTATCAAAAGAACTGGTTAGTACTGATATCAATCACGTCGGGGCCCCCACCACCGCTGTCTTCTGGACTTCATCCGGGAAACGGGGTGCAAACTTGTACCTGTAGGAAACTTATGCCAAGGGCATACTGTCGCCATTAAAAAAAAATATCAATCACGTCGCCTGCCGTGATTGATATAGCCAGTGCCATCGTCAGAAAAAACCTATAGAAGAGAAAGACAACGATAGCGTTTGGCGTCACGGACTCGGGGGTGCACTATCAAGTATATTACCTCAGCTATTAGGCACATTACCCAGGGTACTGTTTCTGTGTATATCAATGTTACCGTAAATTGCTCCCGGAGAAAATATATCCGCGCGATTAGAAAGTAGTTTATGCGGTGCGAATTGTCACGAATGTCTTCGAAGGAAATGCGACCAACGGTGGGCAAATTTCTCTGGATTGATCATTTTCAATATACTTGCAGACATTGCCTTTTTCGCAACAATGAAACACCTTGCTTCAAGCGGGTTTATAAGTTGTCTTCACTGTGTTCATAGGGAAAGATACTCTTGCTCCACAGAAATAATTCAATTCTACCACTACATCGCCGCAAGTGTAAATAACACGTGAACAATAGAGTATTTCTTTATTAAAAGAGCGTTCGATAACGTACCACTCGTTATTATAAAAAAGTTAGAATATTTTTTAGTGTCATGCAAACCAGCCGAATAGAACATTTTTACAAACCAAGAAGCCGTAGGTGCTTCTCAATAGTATGTATTCGTGCTTTGTCGCTGCACCACTGTGTGTGACCTAACAGTTCGTTCTGAACAACGTTGTATTTTCACTTTTATGAACTATGTTTAAAATGTGCACATTCAAAACGACGCAACTGTTTATACAAATTTGTTTTTTAGGGCAATGTTTCGACTGAAACTGGTCCAACTGGGCATTTAGTAGTTACCAAACGTGTAGAAAACACAGAAAATTATAAGATGCCCTTAATCGCGGGAAGTGCATTCATGTGTGCTCACAAATAAGTTAGGCAAAAGAAGCGCGATTTTATTTTTATTTTGAAGAGTGTGTTAAGACGTAATCTACAGTGTAATGTCTCGGCAAACGTTTATCAGGAACTTATCTTTGTCAACCAACTGCAAAAACGCAGCTCGCAAAACGAGACGTTCGGAAAGCATTTGGACTTTACTTTAAATGACTGACTGAACTGGCTGAAGAAGCTTTGCTTGAGGTGTATGTTTTACCCATAGAAAAATCAGACCCTGTTAAGATCCAAAAAAATAAAATGGATTTTATTCCGGTTCGTGTGGCTTCGTTTTGTTACAAGTCAGTCCTGGTTTGACCATACTACCTACCAGACTGGTTCGGTAAGTAAAATAAATAACCTAACCCCAAAATATTGACAATTAAATTTAACTTTACATGCCCCGCTTGTAAGGATGCGCCGTCGAACAATAGTGCGACCTCCGGCAGGAGCGCGGCAATATGGCCGAACATCTGAGCCAACGAAGGTCGCGTAGGAGATGGGCAATGTAGTTAATCAGGCCATTACATTATAGTAACATATTCAGTTGGAATATTCCAGGTCAGGTGAGTAGTAACAGGAAACTCAAGATACTTGTAAAAAGACAGGCGTTTTCGATTGGCGCTGTGTATGTAATAAACTGGCATGAGTGATATAGAATACGTTCAGAAATATAGCGAAGTTTAGTTCCAACAGCCATGGTTTACTCCAGGATCTTATGGTATTGAAATAGGGATGAAAATTTATTTTGTCATTGTCGCACGTGTTTTGATGGATATAACGGAAATTGTAAGCAAATTAATGATAACAAAAGAAAACACGTGGATTACAATTTAATTATGTAAATAAGACAGAGAAATTAACCCAAGTACAATACCTCGTGGCAGTTTGGAGTTAAGTTTGCTAAAGCAAGAATTGTTATTGTTATCTGACAAAATGGCAAACGATACGAATGCATCAACCGATAAAACCTTTTGTTTTCATATCATTTCATTTATTTCCACTTAAAAGCCTCAGGGGCATTACTAGAGGGCGGGGGGGGGGGGGCTCTTGGCCGAAGCATTACAGCTTATGAACAGCCAACAAGGGTAAGAAAAAGGAGGCAAAAAATAATTACAAGATAACAGAGGGTAAAACACAACTTGTAGACAGAAACAGCATTGCACATGTTTAACAGAGGTTAATCACATAAGTACTGGAAGAGTTGCAATTTGACAGTTTAGCTTGTCACGAAATATTTTTCGGTTACTACATGAGGCGATATCACCCGGCAACGTATTCCACATCGCTATAGCATGGGGAAAGAAGGACGAGTTCATCGATGACGTATGGCAAGTGATTCGGGCAATAGGATGATTGTGATTCAAACGGGATAACGTTCGTTGCGGCGGTATCAATCAAAGCGTGTCTTGTTTCAGGAGGGTAATAGAAAGCGTGAAGAAGGCAAAGGCGAGAGATAATGCGACGAGGTGCAAGCTTGGGAATACCGAGGGTTTGTTTGAGTGATGTGACACTTACTTCGTTCGAGTACTGTGACGTGATAAAACGAGTTGCGCGGTTTTGAATTGATTCCAAATCGTTAGGAAGATATGTCTGCGAATGATTACAAATAGATGATGCGTATTCAGCTTAGGGTGAACGAATGTTAGGTATGCCGGCTTTTTAATATCGGATGATGGAGGCTGAAGATTTCGGCGCAGGAATCCAAGTGTGCGGGAAGCGTCAGAGCAGATGAATTCATGTTTGAACCCAGGATAGAGATGACGTAAGGTGCACACCGAGGTATTTGTACTTTGTAGTCCTATCAATCACTGTTGATTTGATGCGATATGAATGCTCGGTTATGTTGTGCTTACGAGAAAATGACATGACTTTACATTTAGAAAGGTTAAGAGGCATCCGCGCTTTATTGCACCATGAAAAAATTGAGTCGAGATCGTGCTGCAGGGTGCTGGTATTGATGGAGCTTTGGGTAGGATTATATATGACGCAGTCGTCGGCAAATAAGCTTAATTTTGTTTTAATATTAGTATATAAATCATTTATGTAAATTAAAAACAGCAGAGGAGACAGACATGCACCTTGGGGTATTCCAGATGTGACGCTGGAGAGTGGTGAGTGTTTCTTATTCGCAAGAGTTAGTTGCATGCGGTCAGTTAGGAAGTGTTCCAGCCACCGCAGTAAGTTGGAGGGAAAACCGAGGGCAGATAAATTAAGCAAGAGGTGATTGTGCGGGACGCGATCAAATGCCTTTAAAAAGTCTAAGAATATGGCTTCGACTACTATGTTAGCATCCATGCAGTGAAAGATGTCCTGTGTAAATTCAGCCAGTTGAGTCTCACATGATAATGATTTGTGGAAACCATGATGGTGAGGGTAAAAGAAGTTAATTGATTCAAGATACTTCATAATTGGTTTGATGCTATAATGTGTTCGAGTAACTTGCAAGAGACACACGTAAGGGAAATGGGGCGGTAGTTAGATGGTACTGCACGATTGCCAGATTTCAAGACAGGAACAACTTGGGCTATTTTCCATTCGGCAGGAACGATGCTGGAATCTAGCGATTGTGTGAATATTAAACAAAGTATCTGACTGGAAAGGACTATGGTGTCTGTTAGTAGTTTGCTGTTGATTTGATCAACACCGGCTGAAGAAGATATTTTTAGTGACTTGATAAGGTTAGAAATACACTCAGGGGTGATCCAAAGTACAGGCATCGTGTTTGGGATAGGAGGTAGCGTGGAGGCGATGATAGAAGTGCTAGTAGGCGAAAACACGGAAAAAAATAATCATTGAGGGCATCAGAGCATTTTTGAATACTTATAGACATATCGTTGGGGCCCATAAGTTCTATTAGGCTAATTTGTGACTTATTGCTAACAATACACGAGAATTTAGTAGGGTTCGACTGAAGAATTCTGAGTAAGTCGGATGAAAAAAATTTATCTTTAGCGGCACTCAACTGTTGAATATATTGTTTGGAACATAGCTGGTATCGTTGCCAGGCTTCCGGACAGTTAGTTTCATTGGCTTTCCTGTACAAGCGTTTTTTCTATTAAGGAGTGATTTTAGCTGCCTAATAATACATGGGTGGTTGGAATCAGATTTGACTGAATCAGAATCAGGTTTGGGTCAATGTTAAGTTGGGGAATTTAAATAACAGTAGTTTATAACATTTTTTACCAAATGCTTCGCGAAATAAAAAAAATTCAACGGGAAACTTAGTACTTTTTACGAATATCATTTGTTTTGAGGGAAATTACCAAACCTCCATTAAGATGAAATGTTTTTCCTGACCCTACGTTCCGACAATGAGAAAAATGTAAAGCTACACGTACGATATGGAGCTTTTCTCGCATACTACAAGGGTGTGGACGTCCCTATACGTGGTAAAAGTAACACATAAAAATCTTCTCAGAAAATTCAATAGAATTTGTAGGGCTGCGACCCTAATGTTCGTGACATCTTTGTCCTTGAACATCAATTAACCACATTTAGCCGCAGGCATTTTTGCGTCCCGTATAGTGGGAAATATCGGGATCAAATTCATAGCACGCTGAGGCTTCATGGGGCGCGCACGCGGCGGCGGCCGGAGTACCATACGCATTGTTTGTCTGCGTGCACAAAAATTTCATCTGATGGTCACTGGCACTTCGCAAGTCCATTCAGGAGGACACTCAGATGGGTATTAGTCAGTGAACTTTGCGGGTGCTCCGCGACTACAATATACGCTGATGTCTCACAATCAGCCAACGACAACTACAATTCTACGCTATATAGAGGTAAACCGAAATACAGCCATAGGTGCGTCCTGTGGGGCCTGCGACTCTCATTGTTGTGCGGATGGCTTCATAAATGACAGTGATACGCCAAATATATATTGTCAAGGAGGGTACAAGCAAACAAGGTTCTTGTAGAAATGAATGTCTATTGGAGAGAAATTGTCCTCCGCAACAAACCTAAAGAATGGACAAGCGTAGATGATGCTGTCGATGGAGTGACGTGCACAGATTATCTTTGGAGAATAAAATGCCCCGGCGTTTGCTTTCCTCACTTATCTGTTGTGCTCATCTTACTACAGACGTCAATTTAGATTGAGAATGTATTCGATTCAATAGGAGCACTCCAGGATATTGACCGCAAAGCAACACGGCTTCCCTATCTCATAACATTGACTGTGTGGTACACGAAAGAAACGTAAGGAAACACGCCTTGAATTTCGAAAAGTAAAGATACTCGCCAGCCAGGCACTGGCGACGAAGTACAAAGCAGGATGCATGGTTCGCGGCAGTATTAATGAAAGCCGCGATGGTTATCTCCTGTCCAGGCTTTGCAGTCTTCGCATGAGTTGCAGGAAGCAAGATCCATATTACCAGGGACCTTCTGATAGACAGACACCTATAAGGGTATGCCCATAGGCCGCCTATGTCGCCATGGAAGCGCGTTAGAACTCTTTGCAACTATTGACTTTAAATTCAGAAGAAACTACATCGCATTTCGGCGTTACATTAAAAGGACTAAAATTAAGAGTAAAGCGCGACTTCTCGTCTCTAGTGGATGCTTTGCTCGCCGAGCCTCTCGACGCGCGGCCTATTCCTCGGCCATGCGAATTATCTGCGGTCGGGCCATGTGGAATCAATGGCCAGCTACAGTAGCTTCGGCATTTAGGTCGCGGCTCTTCGACAGTACAGAGCGCATGTGAAGGGCATACGCCATGACGTCTCTCTCTGGTTCTGAGCTAGCGTTGCCATTACACGGCTAATGCTGGAGTTTTTTTTTTTGTGGCCAACCTTCTCCGTAAGTCAGTGGTTCTTTCGACGAATGTGCGCTCTAGGCACATGGCTAACGCTTGAGGTTTGGTTTGGCCAAATGTGGCCAACCTCCCTAAGTGGGTATGCTTAGATTGACGAGAGAGAGAGAGAGAGATTTTTTTTTAACCAAAAGAGGGGAAATGTCTCTGTCAGAGAGCTTCATGGAGTCTGGGTGCCTCCGTTCAGGCTCCCACTGATGGCCTTCTCGATGAAGTCCACCAGGCCACGTTGCTCGTCCTTGGTCTTCTGGGTGGCCAGCTACTCTATAGTGTAGTGTCATCTAATGTGTGCATAAATGGGGCACCCCCATAATATGTGTTGGTTGGCGATCACATTACAAGTGCGGCATACGGGTGGCGTATCTGTCTTTCTACTTTGCATGAGGTGTAGTCTGGCAGGTGTGTGTAGGGTACCGGATTGTGCTTGTCTGAATGTAGTCTGTTGGTGTCTTTCTAGGTGTGGGTGCGGCTGCGGTAACTGCTGCCTGGCTCTCCTGTAGTCTTTCAGCTGAAGCTGTCATGGGCGTGATTCGGTTTCACTGGGAGTTTCACCGGCGTTCCTGGGAGCCCGGTAGTGCTCTTCTCGGGCGAGTTCGTTTGCTTTCTCATTACCCAGTACGCCAGCGTCACCCTGAATCCAATATATCTTCACAGTGCCCTGCTTATATCGAAATAAATGTGCCGCAATTGGGGGGGTGCGTCCTGATGCTAAAATTCGGCAGGAGTTCTTGCTATCTGTGTATATATTTAGGGGACGGGTTGGTTGACTGAGGTGAGATATGGCTTTTCCAATTGCGTAGATCTCTGCTTCTTCTGCCTTCTGGAAGTTCATGTTGCTCTCAGTGTAAGATCGGTTCCAATATGCTACTGCCCATGTGCTGTTGGCTCCTTCCGCGTCTGTGTAGGCGTGCATTTGGTCCAGCTCCCTCTTCGGTTTGTTATTAGAGTAATTTGCTTTTATGGATCTTCTTTCTGCGTGCCGGATTGGATCCATATTATTCGGTATGGAGGCCACCTTGATTTTTTGCCAGTCTCGTGGGTGTATTTTGGCAATAGGAGGGGCCATTTGGCTGACCGTGTATCCTAGAGACTCCAGGAGGTTTCGACCGGCTGTGGTTTGGTTCAGTCTTGCGAATTGGTTGTGTTTGTGAGCAGCGAATATTTCGTCCATGGTCACAGTTGTCCCCATTTTGTCAAGGACTGTGTTTCTCGCACTGATAGGGAGACCTAACGATATCTTGACGGCTTTGACGATTAGGGTGTTTTTTTTATTTATCTGCGTCCTGGTAAAATTGGTGTATGGGGCTGCGTATCTTATTCGCGATATGACGAGGGCCTCGTGCAGTCTTAGCAGGTCATCCTCCTTAAGTCCCCTTTTCTTGTTGAAGATCCGCTTCATAAGTTGAAGAACCTGCTCCCCTTGCTTTAGTACCTGGTTGGTTGCGGCTTGTCCCCGTCCATCTTTTTGGAAGTAGTGTCCCAGTACTTTGATAGTGGATGGAGTTGGAATATTGTTGCCGTGCGGGGTTAGGTTAATGGGAGGATGTTTCTACCGTCTTTTGGCTACTGTTAGCAGTTCTGTTTTTTCTGCGGAGCGTGATAGCCCTATTTTGTTGCTGCTTGTTGTGCTCGATTGAGTGCTTCCTGTAGTGGCGTCTGGATGTGTCCAGGTGATCCAGTTGTGCTCCATATAGTAACGTCATCTGCATATATGAGGTGTTTAATGTCTTCCACTTGCGATAGTGCCCTATGGATCTTGAGTGTCGCTGATAGGAAGAGAGTTGGGGATAGCACCGCTCCTTGAGGAATTCCCCTTTGTGGATGAGGTATTGATCCTGTTTCGTGATCCCCTATTGCTATCGTAAGAATTCTTTCTTGAAGGAATGCCTTTACGTTGTAATACATATTCGGTCCGAATTTTGTCGCCGCTAGTTCTTCCAGTATGGCGTCGTGGTCAACGTAGTGGAACGCCTTCTTGAGATCCACCGCCAGGATGGTTTTGAGTTGTGCGGAACTCGGTTCTCTCGCTACTTCCTCAAGGAGGGCAAGGAGTGCATCCTGCTTCGATAAATGTTGCCTGAAACCTATCATATTAAAGGGAATTGTGTTCACCTCTTCAAGGTGGTTTTGGAGTCGCTGGAGTAGCATTCGTTCCATAAGTTTGGCTACGTTTGATGTGAGCGTTATTGGTCGCAAGTTGCTGACGGCTATTTTCTTTCCTGGCTTAGAGATGAATACCATCTTGCCTTCTTTCCACGTGATATGGAGAGGCTGCCTGTCTGTACACACATTATTCATGTTTTGTAAGAGGAGTTGGTGATCTTCTTCCCCTAGATTCCTGAGACACAGTGTGGTCATATTGTCCGGTCCCGGTGCCTTGTTGCCAGTGCATGTATTGAATGCTGAGTTTACTTCTGCCAGGGTGAACTCGTCATCGAGGAGGGAACTCGCTGAACCGACATATGCTGGATACTCATGTTGAACCAGAGGGGCTACGTAATTTTCCTTTATAGTTTGTAGTAGCTGTTCATGATCTTCAAATTCTTGTGTTAGTCGGTAAATTTTCTGTGTTGTCATAGTTCTAGTAGTAGTTGGGTTAATGAGGGCTCTTAGCAGGTTCCACGTTTTTCTCATTCCCATTGTGCCTTAGAGCTTATCGCAGGTTTGCTGTCATTGTTCTTGGTATGCTCTTGTAGTGTACTCCCGGATGTGTCGGTTTTGATTGTCTTGCGTTGCTTCATCGTTTGATTAGGCTATTGCGTGCTTCCCAGCAGTGGACGATTTGCTTGTCTAACGGCCTTCGTTTTCATACTGCATGATGTTCTTGGTATGTCGGTGCACAACTTTCAGCAGCTGCTCGGTCCAGTCTTGAATGTTATGATGTGGTTGAATAATGCGCTCTTCGCTAACCTTGTCCCATTCTGTAATGCGCGTTGTCTTCAACTTTACCCGTTTAGGAATGATATTGCTTTTTACGCTAATGATGGCATGGTCGCTCCCTAAATATTCTTGCGTATTGCACCATTGCACATCTACACAGCTTGATGATAGGGTTAGGTCTGGCGTTGTGTCTTTTTCTATTGAGTTGCCAATGCGTGTAGGCTGCTGCAGTTGATTATGCAGAATGTATTGATGATCTTGAATTTCCCTTAAGAAGCGCTGACCCTTCTTTGTATTTCTAGAGTAACCCCATGCTGTATGAGGTGCATTGAAGTCCCCCAGTAGTACGTGCTTGCTCTTGTTGTTTGGAGGGTACATTATGGTTTTTATATCGGTTAGGTCATCCTTTGGGGGGCTGTAGAGGTTAGTAATGTGTATTTGGTTGCGATTTGGTCCTATCTCGACGGTTAGGCTGATATCATTGGCGTCCTCTTGAGATGCTAAGAGATCTTTGCGAGTTAATGTTGCTACCTTGGGGGATGCCTGATGCGTAGTGTATCCCAAAAGCTTTGGGTTGTCACCTGGCTCTTGCAGCGCAATATTGTCTGGTTAGAGCTTGTTTCTTGTGAGCCATGAGTAGAGTTCTCCTTGCTTCTGCTTGAAACCTGGAAAGTTCCATTGTAAAATTAGTAGATTATTCTTATTGTCCTTAAAGTTTCTGCATAATCATGTCGAGTTGGCGTCGCACGGCTTGTATTTGTTCTTGGAGCGGGTAGCATTCGGGCGAAAATTTTTCGGTCACTCTGTCTTCTATCGTGTGGGTCATTTCTGCTACTCGTTGGTTCACGCATTGCATCTCGTAACAAAGCTCCGTCATAAAGGATTGTAGGGTGCAGTTTAGCTCTTCTAACGTGACACTAGTGGTTGTTCTATGGGTTTTGTTGCGTTTGATTTCGGATTCGCTGCTGTCGTTCTCCTGGTTGCTCGTTTCTATAGAAACGTTCTCTGCGAGCTGTACGTTGGGAGAGGTAGGGGGTGCTGTACTTATGTGTTGTTGGTATCACTTGCGCGTTGTAGATCGGGGCTTTGGGTATAGTTAGGAGTGGTGTGAGTGCCTCTCTGTATGTCCGGTTAGCTTGTTCGTAGGAAAGTGGCTGACTCACCTTTTTGGGCTGTTGCTGTTTATGGTGGTTAGGTCCCTTGTCGAGTTGTTGCTGCCTGTTCGGGTTGGAATCCTTGTTGGCCTGTCATTGTCCGGGAGCCGGTTGACCTTGATGGGATTGCTGAGGGCTTGCTTGTTGTGTGGCTGTCTGGCTTTGAGCTGGCTGGTGGCGCTTCTCAGAAAGCTTCTCAGAAAGTGCGCGCGAAAGACGCTTGCCCACGCGCTTGTCTTTTTAGTGCACACCTTAACTGGTCAATCTCGCTGCGTTTACCTGATTTTACACCGATATTTCAAGCCGAATTACTCGCGATAGTTCTGATCTTAACAGAAGTACTCCGCAGCACTTTAATGTAGCAATAAGTACTGACTCCCTATCAGTTTGTGCTGCTCTCTTTTCATCCGAAAATTCCGCTCTTATTTGTGCATTCAACTTCCTTGTGCCTTCAAACTTTCGGGACATCTGCCTGATTTCGGTTCCAGGTCACGGAGGATTACAGCTTAACGAACAGGCTGATTCCTTGGCGCGATCGTCATTGAATGGCTCTCTGGTTGACTTAAGCCCTATTCCCTTTATTATAGCAGTAGCAAGGTTTCGCACCTATCAACGCCTAGCTAGAGTGCAGGAAGGGATCATCACTAATTTTGAACATTATGTCTATTTGAAACATAATTGGAATACCCGTTTTTGTGAATCTCGTCTATGCGAGGTCACATTAACTAGCTTCAGATGTCGAGTCCCCCAACAAAACTTTATTTGCACCTGGCTGGTCTCGGCCCCCCTCCCGATGTGCTGTATGCGGGGATCAGAAAAGTTTAGAGCACTTGCTATTGCATTGCCGCGTTTTTTCACTGATGAGGCAAGTCATCTTGCCACGCCATTGCGACGAATTGGTCTGCCTATTTCTAGGCCCGTACTACTATCTTTTAGGGCCACATAACTGGGGTATTGCCACCGAGGGGTGGCTGCAGCCATTCATGCATACGGTTCCGAGAGAAGGCGCCTGCCCTGTTAGCCTTAATTCTTGTTTGTACTTTTCCCGGTCCAAAAAGCTCATTTGCTCTTTCCCAAACTCTACTTTCAACTTTCAATCAATTCTATTTTCTCCCTTTCTGCGTATAAATCGCTAGATTCATACTTTTGCGGTAAATTAGGTCGGCGCATTACCCCCGTCACGTCCAATTCCTGGTCAATCCCACACGTGCGTATGCGCCAGTCACCAGGAACAAAAAAAACAATTATCGGCTATTTTTAACTGCGGGCACCATTCAGAAACGACTTGCTCAAGAGTTTCTCTGTTAAAACCGCAGCCATAACAGAGGGTGGGCTAACAGTGCCAACGGGGGAATATCGAAAGCCATACAGTGGATCAAAAAGGAATGTGTTGTACGTGTCAGCAGCAAGAATTGAAACTGCAGAACCGTGTCCACGAGGAAATCGACAAGAGTTTCTTGAACTACTTGTATGCGCACTCGGTGCTCTGTTCCGTTTAAGTTGCAGTACGCTGAGATGCTGTTGGATCGCGGTGCTGGACTTCTTGAACAGCGAGGCGTCCTTGCTAGCTTTCGGTACGACAGACCTCTCGAAATGGCCTACCTTGCCACAGTTGTTGCATGTCTTGTTCCTTGCTTTGCAATTACTAGAATTGGCTAAGTGTTTCGCAGAGCCGCAGCGAAAGTCCTACTATTTTGTCCCGACGAGGCACGTCGGCTGCCCTGCGCCAACGCTTATCCACTTTTTGCACGTACCCTGCAGGCTAGCTGATGACACTCCTTGGAATATTTTGCAGCTTCTTCGATACTTCGAGCAATTGTGAGGGCCTGTCCAACGTCAATGAGGAGCCTTCCAAAAGTAGCCGCTCCCAAGTACGGTGTTGCTCGTCTTGGCGACGAGTTGGTCGCGTATGAACTCGTCGGCCCTGTCATTAAAGGCGCAGGAAAGTGAAAGTTCTTCAGCAAGAAAGAACATGTCCGGCTCACCCGTGCAACTGCAGCGTTGACTTAAACGCGGCGTTCAATGACAACGTTAGCACTTGCTGCGTAGTAGGGCCCCGAGCGCTGAGAGCAGTCCCTTTAATTCGCCCTTTGTCCTCCGTAGGTGCTTCTCTGGTAGCGTGTAGTATTCGTGACCCTGACCCCCAGGCAATGTAGAAGAAGCGTTGCCGTGCTGGCAGGTACCCGTCGCTTTCCGCGCTACGAGGTAGTTCCGAACATTCGACGCCATTGGTCCACGGTATGCGGGCTTTCCCGGCGCGGTAGAAACGGCGGCGGCGGCGTCAGTGCCATTGAAGAAGATTGCAGTATGCCGTACTTCAGTAGTGACTGGGTTCCGCCCGCAGCCGAAAGGGTTACCTCGTCGCCAAAATGTTGTATCCGCCGCGCACCATACGTGGCAAGAGAGCAGACGTACCCGTACCCACGGAAAAGAGCCTTTATTCTTTTTACACGATATTTATAACCGGCTTGCGGTTTTCTGATGATGTGGTGGAAATTTTGGGCCCCTTAGCATTGTGCGCCACCTGGTGGCATAAAATGAACTACATACACAACATCCCTCCCAAAAGGGGCAGCACACCGTCGCCAAACCAAAACCCTCCAAAAAAGGGGTAGGGACCGTGGCCACATACAAAAGGATGGCCTTTTGCCTCAGTAACAAAAAGGGACAGTCGGAACAGGAAGTCTCCATCTAGACGACAAAATCGGAAAAGGAATTCACGGTGAACCTTGAGCGGTGTTGCATTGGAGAAGGCGTCTCCGTACCGAGTTCCACCGCGTCCGTCATATAGTTGTCGCGTGGTGCACGATCGGCGAGCTTAAGTGCTTCCTTGGTATTGAGGAGTAAAGCTTAATTGGTTTACTGCATGGCAAGAGATGATCAGTGACGATGCACGAACAGCTGTGAGCTTACAGCATAACTCAGACAGAGCATCGCTCCTTATGGAAACCAGACGCTGCCTGGCATCGGTGACTGAAAGCGCTCAGTTTCTACACACAAGCGTCCCCGGCTTGAATGCCTTCTCAGTGCTTTTCCCATGGCTCCAACAAAGCTCAAACACACAAGAATAGTCTTTCTCGGTCCCGTGATAGCCATGGCACGTTGATTTCGAAAGAGTGTGAAAAGAAACATATCCGCAAACGGCGTAAGCTCGCAATCTGAATTTTGAACATGACCCCAGTAGAACCGTCGGTTTTTCAATTGCCGCAGGTGTGATTCACCGCCAGCGATGGCCCGCGCAGCCGAGGCACTCCGAATTGTCGTAACATGTTTGAGGAAGGAGGGCTTAGCCGCCGAGCAAAGGAATACAACACCACACTGTACAAAACTTGCAGCACGCGTGCACAGGATATAGGCGCGCAGAATCATAACAGCGGTTTTGTTGGGATATTGGAAACTAATTCTTTCGCATGCACTGCAACGTAGGGACTGTTTAGGTGACTTCGTAAAAAAATTCTGACTTTTCACAGAAACATTAAACGAAATTGGTAAAATAGCACGTGTTTCGCTACCTCTCAATGAACCCTAACAAATTGCTCATCTGAGGTATGTAAATATAGAAGCTATACCCATGTCTGGAGGTTCATAAATGTATGTAATGCTTATCCTGTACCGCCATCACACTATCTGTTTTGTGTGCCGAGGGATTATCGAACACTTGAAGTACACGTTTTTTTTTTTGAAAACACAATCTGTTTTCAATGTCTTTTCGGAACGGTATCACAAATTGATGAAGGCCTGAATCGATGGCGGGCGCCAAACGCTTGCGTTGATTTTTATCTTAAACTTTTATGTACTTTCACACATCGTCAAATATGGCTGAAGAAGGCAGGATGTTCTAGGCAGTCCATTAAAAAAAGAACACAGAGAGAAAGGAGATGCAGCTTTAAAAGATGTAAAAGCCGCTGTTGACACTAAATCTTAGTTTAACAGGCTGCGATCTTTTTTTCTAGGGCCGAAGTGCGGATTCTGCCACTAATAAATTATTCTTTGACGCGACAGCGCCCGAGGCGGCGATGCGAGATGTTTTTGAACCAGACTAATACACTTCGTGTGTGCTGCTTGCGACGCGCACACCCCGCTTTTGTTCATCGGTATCGCCCATTTACGAAACTAATATTAAGGACCATGCGTGTAGGTCAATGACCTAGGTAGTCACCAAAAACACACAGGCGAAATCAGAAAAGGCGAATTGCGAGCGTACACAAGTTTACTATAAAAAAAATTGCCCAATTTCACAAGTGTACAGTTTTGATTTTGTCGCTTTGTGTGGCGGCCGACACGCGCCAAAACAACGGCTGAAGTAGTCCCCCAAGAAACGTTGATATTGTGGTCAAAGGCAGAAATTGTTGTTAGGAAACGATGACCGTCATCTCATCATGTGATATTCTCACACGATGAAGATGAAGGGGTCGCTCGAATGCACCACCGTAGTACGAATGTTGACCACGAAGCGGCTGTGTGCGGGAAGCAGCCAGAGCAGGTTGCCTTAGGGCCGCTTGTAAACTGGCCACTTTGTCTTGTAAATACATTGCTTCATGATCAGCCCTAATCCGTGTCATCGTATCTACCGCCACGTAAAAATATTACTGATATCTAGTTCTTTACATAGAGTGTAATACCCGTTAGGTATTTGTGTATTCCTATTCTTGGTGTTTAAGCCATGATTCAAAATTCTTATGCTACAAATATTTTTAGTGAAAGGCTGCCGGAATATTTTCTCGTAATATCTATTCCTTTGTGTTGTTACTATGGTGTACGCGTCTCCACGTTTTCTCGCAAAATAAAGAAAGTCTGTTTCTTAGAACTCCTACGAAAGCGTGCGGCAAATAGAAATGGTGTTCATAGATGGGAATATGGGGTCTTTCGAGACAGGAACCTGACAAGCGCGGAAACTGATAATTTGTAATACAATACCGGCTCTTAAAATTCAGTTGAAAAATACATCAACCATCATCACACAGTCCAAAATAAGTACTCTTTGCATGTGTACGCCAGAATCAGCCGCCATCGCTTCTACTATATTTCAGAAATGCGTCGGAATGGTTCCTCACCTACGCGCGAGAAGTTAGAACGTTTAGGAGTGTGTGCTAATATTCACTGAGTTACAAAATGTCTGCAGATTTACACCAACTGCATAGTTTTTATAACAAATTCATGAATTACTTTTTGTTTTTAGTTCTGCAAGGCTAAACTGAATACAAAATGAACAGAACCGTCCTATGCAGGTAAGCATAGAAAATATTGCTGGTATCAGGAACATCGCGTTACGCGTAATACTCAAGCTCTCGATAAAAGATGGCAAGATACTGTTAGGGACGGCAATAATTTCTGCCGCTTTTAAAAAGAGTTCATTGTCGCCACCCAATTTTGGGAAACAGATATGCTTCCTGCCAGCAATCAGGCAACATTTTTCTATAAAATTCATTGAAAGATCACCCTATGATCATTGCCTCGGCGGCTATCTACAGAGACCTTCAAGTTGAAAGGCGGAATTAGAGATTAAGGTGATGAAAATGCGTGGGCGAGGGAGCAAAACGTGTCTGATAAGTCACTAGACAGTGCCAACAGTCATTCACACGTGCATAGTTTATGCAGGTGATACAAACTAGGCATGAACACAGGCGACCCGGTGTAATTCACTTATTCATTACTTCCCTTCCTTCACCGCGAACGCGCCACTTGTAAATATGCGTGACCATGTCAAAGACCGCGTCCTGGTAAATGGCACATACCGACGCTTTCGCACAATTACTCGCACACTCAAAATCTTATGTTCCCTTCCACCTCACTAGGTCAATGGGACTGACGTGATTCTCTCATTTACCAGCTGAGTCGCTTACACAGGCTTATACGTCACGCCAGCATTTGGTAGACGGGTTTTTCTATTCAATGGATTAAGTTCAAAATAATGAAGAAGAATCCCTTAGACAATAAATTGAGCTTCCAATGTTCGGTAAATAGACTAGTTATCAAACCATTTTTTACTGCAAAGCACTATATGTCTCACCCTCTCAACCCCAGTTTTCCGTCCGGTGAAGCCGATTCACTCGGGGCCGCCCCGGGGATCCTCCCCGCCACCACCAACCCCTCATTCACAACGGTTTTCACCTCGCATATCACCCCCTCGCAACCACCGAAGTCTCCTTCACAACTGGCGTTGTCGGCTGACAGCGGCCGTAGCACTGTTATCAGATAATTGCGGAGAATTACCACCATCGCGAATGGGTCGGCGACTTTCGGGCGTAAAAACACCCGAACACCGCCGCCACCGCCACCGCCGAGTATGTTGCCCCGCCTGTTTTCACTTCAAACTCCACCTCGCCCACTAGCTGAGGGTCACTGCCGCTTGAAAGAAGCTTGCCCCGTTAGAAATCCGCCGTGAGCAGATAATTCTTCTTTAGCTTGAAAGCCATTCCTACGACACTGTCTTTCTCTCCTTTCGCCGGTGTATTTCACGCCTAATTAAGCGCCCAACCACGGTTGCCGGCTTGGGCTTCCACGGGTGGGGGGGCACACGGCTTAATGGCGCTACCGATGAAATTCCAGTTTTTGTGGAGGGAGATTTAAACGTGGTAGTCTCATGGCTCAATGCGCCCTGTCAGCTGCCCTCCGAAATCGAGCGATTTTGGTCTGGGTCATTGTTCGGCACAGAAAATAAGAATATGCTTACCACTGGGCAGCAAAAGGGACACCACGTCTGTGTTCGCTAGAATGAAGGTCCAGGGCTTCGAGGTTTTAACTCGGTATTGGACGGAGGCATGTCGTTCACTTGGAGGAAGAAGAGCCTAAACTGAAGAAGCTTCAGCCTGAACAGAGGCGGGTATGGGTGCGAAAACAACGAAAAACCGCTGCCGCCACCGTTGCCGCCGCTGTTGCCGCTTCAAACTCCAGCTGGTCGGGTAGCTGCGAATCTCTCCAGAATGAACAGCAACTGGCCCGCTTAAAACACCGACTTGGGCCAATGTCACATGTTCACCTTAAATGGCGTTCAGAGCGACATGTTCGACAGTGTCTTTCACTTCTAAGCACCTGCTCATGACCGGTTCCGGGTTTATGCTTGCATGGGTTGGGAGTTGAGAGAGGGGGCGCGGGGGACACGTGCAGCAAAAGGTTTCGTGCCTTTACCGATGACATGTCTGTTGTGTTGGCGTGAGGTTTAGACGTGGCCGTCAAAGA
Source organism: Haemaphysalis longicornis (assembly GCA_013339765.2). Classification (NCBI taxonomy): domain Eukaryota; kingdom Metazoa; phylum Arthropoda; class Arachnida; order Ixodida; family Ixodidae; genus Haemaphysalis; species Haemaphysalis longicornis. The sequence continues at coordinate 158,910,665 of CM023449.1, read as the reverse complement.
GCCCAATGCGACCGGTCCGGTGTCCTCAGTTGTAGAGTGGATTAGGTAAACTGTGAAACAGCGCTTTAAACGAAGACAGTAAGAGAAGACACAGACAAAAGCGCTTCTCTTACTGTCTTCGTTTAAAGCGCTGTTTCACAGCTTAATTATGAACCAACTAGCCCAAACTCAAACGTTAGTTATAGTGGATTAGGTTGGCGTATTACACAAACAGTAAGATGCCTACGACGCAGGAGGGAAAGAAACAGCTCCAGCTTAGTCCGTTAGAATAAAGGTCTGGTCCTTCCCAAATTCAGGTAATTGCCTAGGAAGTATGCTCAGTGGTAAATTACGAACAAACGTGTATTGTTTCCTGCCCTCCATGGAGCGCGTGAAGCTTCGCAGGTCATCCATTTTCATAGAGTGGAAGGGCACTAATTTTTTTTCGGTGTTTTATATAAACGACCGGGTGTCGCAATGAACAGTGTTATCACCTTGCATACTAGTGCAACAGTAATGTACTATCAGTGTTTATGAGGTGATACGTATGTAAATTGTTGTGATAAAGCCCAGGAGATGAACTTTACACCTAGCGCTATGTTTGCAGATAAATACCGTCAACTAAAGGCGCCAATAAATATTAAGAACAAGGTATTTCAAATGGTAAAATAAAACTGTGAAATAAATTTGAACATTTCATAAAAAGCGTCACGGAAGCGTAGTCATGTTGATGCGACATAATGAGTGTTTACTTGAAAAATCATTTTTTTATTTGCTGCTGCAAACAAAAGCATACTCAGGACTTTCGGTAACCCCGTGAACCCTAAACGTAAAAGGGTTTCGCATGTTACTTAGGTGCTGCGCCTCATACGATGGCGGAATAAGCCCTCAATAAGGTAGTATTGACCTGAGTTTTTCCGCTGTAGCGGGACCGTGGCATTAGTTGGCTCTGGTTAACCTAGACTAAACTGACCTAGCGAACACAACCACCCAATTTAATAACGAAAAAAACTAAATCCTGGAATAATGCCCGGAACATAACTGAAACAACAAAACCACGAGAAAAGTGGTTGACTGGAGCTTCCTCCAGCCACATTCCCGGGTTAGGGTATACACCCACACCGTTTCGTTACAAACTCTAGCCTGTACAAGCGCATCCAAAAAGCTACTATCGCCGTTGGACGAAAATGTAGCGATTACTTTAGCGGTGAACTGGACCGCCGTCGAACGGCCGTCAAGAAACCGCGAACAATAAATACACTGTAGAATGAATGGGCATCTATATTCATTGTGATTGCGCTGATTCTTACTGTAATCGACGTCAACTGTGCCTCGCTCCTTCAAGTCATTGCCAGTCATGGGAAGCCTGTGTGGAAGGACCGGAGCGGCTGCAGAGCCCGAAATATTTTATAAGAATGATGTGTCACGACACATTCGAATTGTTTATGTGATCGGCGCCAACATCTGTGCAGTTGCAGCTCATTAAAGTGATAAACAACGAAGAGCTATAGTCGCCTTATGTGTCCTTCGGTAGTGACATTGTTGCGGCCTTTTGAAGGATTACTCCGCAAAAATATACACGTGTTCATCTGGTTGGTGGCACCAGTTCTTGCGGGGTTGATCGGTAATGTTATCTCATGCCAGGAACAAAACTGGCGATGTTAAACCCTAGAACAACCTAGCCACGTAAACAAAATAAAGGAAATACAACCTCGTAGCATAAAAACACAGAAAAGTACGAATAGGTGTATTTAAGGGCTAGTGATGAGTCCCAAAATTTAATTTCCTTTCAGCTACAAAATACAGTCTGACAAAAAGCCACAAGAAGTCAGCGTTTCCCAGAAGTACAACTTTATTGCAAAGGTGATCCAAAAAGATTTTCTGAAAAAACACTTTGTATTGGAATTGAAACCTAGGTCAAGCAAACTGACAACACTGTTGAGTTGAACTGTAGTCAACAGTTGCCAAAATGAAACGGCGTGTGGAAAATCTTGCCGATATCACACGGGTTGCAGTTTATTTTAGTCTTAGGGCAGGGACAAAGATGGTTTTTTGGAACTCCTCGGTCATTGCGCGCAAGGTTCCACCTGTCTACCACTGCATGCAGTAATATCATTTGGCCAGCACATTCGTGTTTTACTTGCCTGAGCATCAGGTAATGCACGTAAACAAAATTTTCGCACCACTTCACAGAGCAACGTGGAACCATCGTCAGAGCGAGCGGCCAACATTCACAGAACGACTGGCTTGGGGGAGCGTGTGAAGCAAAGTTCCTTCTATAATGAAGAGAGCTGTGTTTTGGGGGGAAACCGGGGTTGTCGCGACCCGTGAAGGGACGGGGGCTTGGGAGGCCGGGAAACGCCAGAGTGATGGCCAAAGTAACTTTTTTTTTACCCTTTAATTTGCGGGGGAGGGGGGGAAATTCAAGCACCTAAAAAACATACCAAAAAAGCATCTACGGGCAGGGTTCTAATCGGACAAGAGCCCGAGGGGAAACTGGCATGGGTTCCCCTGCTAAAGGAATGAATACAGGGGCACGTGTGCGCGTCTTTCAGCACCCCAAAAAACGCCCCCAAGAGTAACACGCAACGAACATCACAACAACACACACGTTCCATAGTTCGCGAGTCATGGCTTCGCCCCTGCGTGGCGTCCGAGAGAGGGGGAGAGTGTCCTTGAAAGGTGCCGGGGTCGCGCTATCAAAGGTTGATCGTGCCGATAGCGAAACGTCTGAGCCGGGTATGTAAAGGCGGGACTCTCCGACGCGCGGGTGCTGAAGGGTGTGGCGCTGGCAGCCGCCGGAGGCACTTTGCAAAGCGAGGTGACTGACCCGGCATGGCGAGACACGAAAGTACGATTCACCAACACGCGGGCGCACATGGTTGATTCCCACGTGGTCGCTGATGCGGGAAAACACGTGGCGTTGGCCGATTCGTAACAGCTAAACACATGGCGTTGGCAGATTCGTAACACGCTGCTAACCTTGCCGCGGTCATTAAGTTGACGTACGGTGCGCTGCCTGCTCAGGGATGGGTCGACGGATGGCTTGAGTAGCGTCATCGCCGGAGCGCGCAGTCAGTGCATGGTGGCCACGCAGGGAGGTGAAGCTAGAAGTTGGCATTTGGTCTAGCCTTAAGTTGGCGTGGGAGAGGAGCGGAAGTTCAAGCATCCCAAAAAATGTAGCGATAGCTCTAGAAAAAATTTCTTTATCTACTCCAGCTTCTTAATCGGCAGCAAGATGTTCCAGGGCTGCAAGCAGTGGCTTATGATTCCGCCTGCTAAAGCGCTATTATACGTGGGAATACAGGCATGCACGTGTGCGCGCGCGCTCACGCACGCGCGCACGCATGTATGCATACTTACGCACGCACGCACACGCACACATGGAGGCATGCTCACGCGTACACGCACACGCATGCAAACACACATACTGACACACAATGCCATCACTGTTGCTGCTTCAGGTGATGCGTAGCCGGCCCCATGCATGGCAGAGCTGTGCAACCCGCCGCGGTGGCTCAGTGGCTAAGGCATTGCGCTACTGAGCACGAGGTCGCAGGTTCGATTCCCGGCCGGGGCGGCCGCTTTTCTGATGGAGGCGAAAAGCAGAAACGCCCGTGTGTGCGAGATTTCGGCGCACGGTTAAAGATCCTCTTTTGGTTAAAATTATTCTGGAGCCCTCCACTACGGCGCACCTCATCGCCTGCGTAGCGCCGGTGCGTTAAACCCTACAATCAATCAATCAGAGCTGTGCACGTACCTTCGAGAGAGAGAATGTGCTCTTCGCGCATCCCCGATTTCAATCGCCCTGTCTGGCTAGCCGCCCTTCCTCCTCTGCGTGTAGTTACAGTAAAGTCCCTGCCATGGTTTCGTTCTCGAGTTCGGGTGCGCCCAGTAAACGTGTTTTCTTGACCCAATGTAGGGCATGATTCGCACTTGAGACTCGTGGACTGAGGTAACACCGGAGCTGGTGTTCTTCACTAGCTTTAACATGGCTTTTCTTAGTTCTACCCAGTTCTTAGGAGAGGGAGGGTAAAAAGCGAAGCTTTCTCTGTGGAAGCTGAGTTAAATCAAACTCCACAATCCACCATCCAGAAGTCCAAAGCACAAACTGCCAAGTTCCCAAGCCAAAGTTCAGATCCAATGCCCTTGCTACAAAACCGAATGACATGGTGGGTTCCCGCACCGTATGCGGTGATAGCGCAGTCGGATAGAGGACCGTATCATAAGGCGAGGTACCTCATTTTGACTTCGTGCTGAGGAAGTGTTTTTTTTCTTCGGCAAAGCGGAGTTTTATGTTAAGGATCTGTGCCAACAGAGCTCGAGCATAAAGATATCCGCTGTTAGAATGATATTAGCACCGCTTTCCCACACCAACAGAGAATCGACCCGCTCCCGACTTATTTAAAGGCATGGAATACGGCGTGAAAAAGTTCGCGATCATATTCGCCTGTGGTGGACATCCCGCTGCCAACTAGAGAGAGAGAGAGAGAGAGAGAGATAAAAAGAGAGAGAATCTCAATTTAATGAAAAAAGGCGATGTTAGCCCAGCCATCACGCTGGCTTGCTACGCCAGATAATGTCACTCTCTTGAGGTTGCAACGTCGGCTGGGTAGATGCTAGAGTAGAAGTAGACGCCTTGGCCCATGTTGGGCTGTAGAACACTAATTAGCTCTCTATACTGTTGAACCTCACGTCAGTTTTCCCAATTTCCGGCATGTCAATCACTGTGTTCCTGTTACTAGTGTGTTTCATGTTTTTGGATTCACGCGCGATAACGCTCACTTGCTTTACCAAATCCATCGGAAAACAATTTAGGGCGGAATTCTTTTAACTATTATTAACGAGGAAATTTCGGAAATACAAGGGTCTACAGGAAAACGGGTGGGGGGGGGTGTAGATGTGTAACGTCCGTATATTTATACCGTTGCTTGACAGATTTCGTATGGGTTCATGGGAGAATTCTTTTTTTATTATTGAAGGCAGGAAATTTGAGGCACTCATACCAAAACAGGGATTGAAGCCATAGCATATCAGGCTCCGCATAAATAAGGGACTTGCGAGCTTGTTTTTTCTGCAAAGCCGGCCAAGCGCGGTGAGAACTTTTAAAGCCAGGACGGCCAACTCTGGAGATGCGAGGGACCGCCTTTTTTGTGGTCTCAGAGTGGTGGAGTGCCGCGTACTTTTACGATCTGCTCGGAAGGAGCAGCTTAGGTTGTCAGTCATTTTAGCATCTGTTTTCATTCATCCGTGTGTTCTTGGTTACACCGACCGTACATTCTACCTGCATCCATTCGAGAAACTTGCAACATCATGCTGCAAGTAATAGCGAACGCGGCGGGAATGACTATACTCTATCAAGAGTGTTGTTTTGGCGACTTTGAGCCATGGAATAAACACAAAAATATTTTGCGGAAAACCTTGAGAGCGTAAAAGAGTGCGAGAATGCTATCGCTGCTAAGAATACGTAGATTGATCGGTGTGGAAGCGTTGGATGGTTTTACTGCCAGTATTGTCGGCACCTTAACCACTTATATTCGTTAATGGAAACATTTAAAAGTACGAGGTAGCATTTTATGCTTCATAATTATAGTTCTATAGAATTTGACGGGATAGACCTGGCTTTTTTTCAACGTGTACATGTAGTATGGATGCTTCAGGTACACGGCTGAGCAAAGCCATGGCGAATACACGTCACAAAGAGAGCAAGCTCTCTTGCGCTAGAACTTAAAAGGAAACGTCTATTTACTTCCAGAAAACACAGGGGTCCATTTTTTTAATGGAACTGTCATCTCTTCAGTACTCTGTTTCTAAGTGCAGAACGATAAATGGCATTCGTAATCAAATGTAGAATATATTTCCACGGCATTATTACCACTACTGCCAAGCAGGCGCGGTTGTTGGGCGCAGAAAAAAAGTTTACGCGAGGAGCTGAGAAGCTTGGTGAAGACGGAGAGGTTGACTGAATGCTGGTCTCATTGGTATACTAGCTAATTGGGGTCACAAGTTCGCGCTATAAATAAATCTTATTTCTCCTATTGTGCCGACCTTTAACTCTTATTTTCAACGTTACAGTATCACTACGTGAAATGAAAGGTGGGCTCAGGGACAAACGGGGCGCTATAACGGCGATGTTCAAAAAAGAACCGCCAAAGTTATTTTGTATAAGCAACGTCGCACTTTAGACTGCTCTTGTTGACAACTCGAGTCAAAGAAGGCCAGTCCTCAAGTTCGGAAAGAGTGCTGAATAAAAACGAATGACCGGCACTTGCAGGGCGAGGGCGGGAGTGTAGTTGCCGGGAGCGGAGCACACGGAGGGCGATTCAGACCATGTCATAGATAGCGAGAATGGCACAGGCAACGGGACAATTGCTCTACGAGCGTTGCCCATGCACCATGCGGTTCATTCGGTATGCAACTACTGTAGACAGAAGTCGGCTTCGTGGTTGTTAGGCGACTTGCTTCAAAAATAGGCAGTGATTACCACATGCAGAAACTTGCGACAAGGCACTGCTTTAAGGCTTAGCCCTAACGCCTTAGAAGGAAGCGAGATGCCGCCACTGACCGAGTGTCTGCGCTTCAAACGTTCGGGAGTCGAGATTTCAGCAGCTCAGTGTTTCTAATTCGTATTGGTTGAAGAATACGTCGTGACGTTTCAAGAACCCACCGCATGGGTATTAGCCCTCCTAGGTTTCAAGGGCATACGATGCTAGAGATCATAACCAGTGACGAAACTTGTAAGTCTAACCGATAACAAACTTGCGTGCAGGTTCGGGCAACCAAGCCATCTATTTTCAACAGGCCTTGATATATGACTCCCGCAAGAAAAAGGTCTCTGCACGTACGTGCATCACAAAGTCTATCCGCAACAATTTTATCTTAAGTCGGGTAAACTTAGCAACGCCAAAAACTGGTGTAGTGAATCACACCACCCAAGCGACGGACCCGGATGTCAAAGCCCGCGCGGATTTTGGAAGGGGAAGGCGGTTAATTCATTGCATCACACGCCGTTGCTCACATGGTTGGTTTTTCTTCGCTGCAGTAGTTTATGAATGAGAACTTCGTGCTGGGCTTGTTGGTTACATCTAAAAGCATAATCAGTAGCGCCAATAAAACGACACACAACACAGAAGACACGGACATGTTGGTATAAATGTGCGATAAAAGTCTGCTAATAAAAAGTTGGTAGTGTAGTGCATGTCCATGTCTTCTATCTCCTATGCCGTCTTTTTAGCGCTACTAATCATGCTCTTAGCATTTAAAGCCTGCTTTCCTCTCTGAGTAAGACCGATGCCTCTGGTAAAAAATCTTCGCAAGCTGTTCAGGGCATGATGATGAGGCAGGATTAATTCCTCTGGCAATTTCGTTCAATAATTCTGAAAACAGCGCGAAAGATGTAGACTAAGAAAGGGAAAGCGCGGCGCTTGCACGAAATGCGCGTGTTGTCAATATTTTTTGTTCATTATAATCGTAGAGCCATTGTACAATAGTAATAATGTTCTTTTACACGTTTAACTTCTTTTACGCGAGACTGCGTGTGTGCTTGCTTTGCATGGGTCTAGCGTAAAATGTTTACTGGTTTGCTGCCTCCACCGGTATCACATGGTCTTGCTCTGGGCAGAAGAAAAGTAATTAACCTTCCTCGGGTGAGTTTACCGGTGATAAATAAACCACATATTTTAGCGTATAGATGTGTTCTTCCGGTTCGTGCTCAACATGCATATGCTTGCAGTAGTTTTGATGGCACTCTTTCCTGCAGATCGAACTCCCAAAAAGCTTAAAAACTCAAAAATCGATAACCTTAAGGGTGGAGTCTCTTAGGTCTATTTTCAATGACGGCACCCAGCAAAATGTTGGCTTTCTGACTTTTAACGTGATAGGATGTGCCCAAAAATATTCCGCTCAAAATAAGTTTTTAATCGTGCGGTATGTATTGATACTACTGAGCTTGAATCACTGGAGGAAAGCAATAATACCCTAAATAGCTACCGCCATCAATAATTCCTCCTTGTCACCGTAATTCAGTAATTATTGGTGTGGTGCTAACTGGTGTAACATTCTCTTATGGGAAGTTACGCTGGGTATGCTCACAAAGACGGATACAGAAAACAACATACACTTTTACGTGAATACAGCGCCCTAGCGGCTGATTTATTCCCAATAAGCAGAAAACATATAAACTAGCAACAGAATGATACAACAAATCCTGGATATAGGGAACGTGGAGCTACAAGGCTAAAATGGGAAGATAGCGGGCGTCAAAAATTGGGCACGTAATGTGGTCAAGTAGATGTTTCTGAAACGTCAATCTCACGCCGAGTGAGCCTGATTCAAGGGATGCTCAGACACTCCCCCTCTCACGTTGACATAGCGGCAGATGCTTCAGATATCTCATGGGACATCTTATCTTTCGCGTATAACTAAATTGCATTGTATGAGGTGCCTTTACTTCACGGCCTTTGTTACATAAGACAATGAGGCTGTCTTATTAACTAAAGACTAGGAGAACAAAGATATGCTTGCCAACAGGTCCGTACAGTAGGGACTCTTGATGCACACGTTGTGAAGAGTACGTTTGTCGCTGCGGTCGATAAAACTCTTTTTTTTTGCCGGAAAGGTAAAATGTTCCGTGAGATTTTCAAGATGGATGATAAGCAGCCGGCAAATGATTAAAAAGTAGATGTCTTAAGAACGAGATGATTTCATGAAGAATGTGGAACGGAGTACACATAAAAGTATGAATGCGCGGCTTTCGTCCGACAATCGACTTCCCGGCCAACAAGTGAATGCACAGCGCTGATCCTCTGCCCCGAATGATTTTTTAAGGCAGGGCGGTGCCGCTATAATTTATGATTTGGTAGCTTTTCAGCAAACACGATCATATAGTGGTTCAATAAAATTGACAGTTGGGCTAGTTGGTTTTGATTAATCGTAAGTAGCGCTAGAGACGGGACACAGAAGAGGAGACACACACGACGGCGCTAACTCGCAACTGACTTTATTAGGCGAAAACACAAATATATACCCAAAAGAAAGAACACGTGCCTATGCATATAGTGGTTGCCTTCGCCAATATTTTATTTCCTGATGAAGTGCAATGCTTACTCAAACATTGACGTCTTCGTTTCGTCTTATCCGGTTGTAGTGCACTGAACAGAGACCGGGGGCCCGACGCCGGTTTGCGCGGTGCGTTTACGCCACTCCTCACTTTCCAGATCGTGACCCGTTGGGTTGGTGACCCCGCTGGCCTGGACAACTTCGCTTGGTCACCACCCGGTGGCCTACCCGTGCTCTTAGCGTCAACGCGCTGTCTGGATCAGCGACGGATTCTGTTACCGTTCACCACCCGGCCGACACCACTCTGCGCCTGCAACTACGCCTGGAAACGCTAATCATCGTCGCCGTCATCAATCACGTTGGGTCAATCCCACCTACCTAATCCTTGGAACACCACCCTTATCTCGGAGCCCGACACGGGTTTGCGCAGTATGTTTACGCCACTCCTAACCTGCCGGGTTGCTTACCTTACACATTCGAAACCATACTCAACCAGCAAGTACTTCCTTGTCGCCGTGTCATGCCCCTACGACTTCAAAGCACGCAGCTTGCTATGTACGTCTTACAATGTGTGCACCATACAATTGCTGTCACATTTGATGTTATTGCTGTACGGAGATGTGGAAGTAAACCCCGGCCCAACTAAAGTTCAGATAAAAGCCCTATTTGACGCTATCAAGAAGATCGATAAGATTGTCTTAACCATTCGTGAAGATATTAACCAGCTCAAGGCAGTACAAACTAACCATGGAACAGTTCTCTCAACATGAATAAACCGAATTGTAACGCTAGAAACCCACCAAATTGAACCCTCACCGAACGCGGTACGCGAAGACGCCGTCAAATTCAAGCATGAAATAGAAACACTAAAAGCCGCTAATACCGACGCTAGCAATTGACTGCGGCGCAACAGAAAGCAAAGCAATTTTTTGTCAGGGGCAAATTTTACGATTCCGTGAGCACGTTCAATTGCACTTGCTTCGAGCGTAAAACCGACTTGGGTGGTGAAAAAATTTGGGGCGTTAGGTTCGGATTCTTCCCATGATTCTTTTACCGAGTCCGCAATACCGAAGAAGAGAAGGTTGTTGCGCCGCAGTCGATTACTAGCGTCGGTATTAGCGGCTTTTAGTGTTTCTATTTCATGCTTGAATTTGCCGGCGTCTTCGCGTACGGCGTTCGGTGAGGGTTCAATTTGGTGTGTTTCCAGCGTTACAATTCCGTTTATTCATGTTGAGAGAACTGTTCCATGGTTAGTTTGTACTGCCTTGAGCTGGTAATATCTTCACTTATGGTTAGGACAATTTCATCGATCTTCTTGATAGCGTCAAAAAGGGCTTTTATCTGAACTTTAGTTGGGCCGGGGTTTAGTTCCACATCTCCGTGCAGCAATAACATCAAATGGGACAGCAATTGTATGGTGCACACATTGTAAGACGTACATAGCAAGCTGCGTACTTTGAAGTCGTACGGGCACGACACCGCGACAAGGAAGTACTTGCTGGTTGAGTATGGTTTCGAATGTGTAAGGTAAGCAACCTAGCAGGTTAGGAGCGGCGTAAACATACTGCGCAAATCTGTGTCGGGCCCCGAGATGAGGGTGGTGTTCCAAGGACTAGGTAGGTGGGATTGGCCCAACGTGATTGATGACGGCGACGATGAGTAGCGTTTCCAGGCGTAGTTGCAGGCGCAGGGTGGTGTCGGCCGGGTGGTGATCGGTAACAGAATCCGCCGCTGATCCAGACAGCGCGTGCGCGCTAAGGGCACGGGTAGGCCACCGGGTGGTGACCAAGCGTAGTTGTCCAGGCCAGCGGGGACACCAACCCAACGGGCCAGGATCTGGAAAGTGAGGAGCGGCGTAAACGTACCGCGCAAACCGGTGTCGGGCCCCCGGTCTCTGTTCAGTGCACTACAACCGGATAAGACGAATCGAATACGTGAATCTTTGAGTAAGCATTCCACTTCGTCAGGAAATAAAATATTGGCGAAGGCAACCACTATATGATCGTGTTTGCTGAAAAGCTACCAAATCGTAAATTATAGCGGCACCGTCATGCCTTAGAAAATCATTCGCGGCAGAGGATCAGCGCTGTGCATTCACTTGTTGGCCGGGAAGTCGATTGTCGAACGAAAGCCTCTCATTCATACTTTTCTGTGTACTCCGTTTCACATTCTTCATGAAATCATCTCGCTCTTAAGACATCTGCTTTTTAATCATTTGGCAACCCTAGGCTGCTTATCATCCATCTTGAAAATCTCACGGAACATTTTACCTTTCCGGCAAAAAAAAAATGAGTTTTATCGACCACAGCGACAAACGTACTCTTCACAACGTGTGCATCAACAGTCCCTACTGTACGGACCTGTTGGCAAGCATATCTCTGTTCTCCTAGTCTTTAGTTAATAAAACAGCCTCATTGTCTTATGTAACAAAGGCCGTGAAGTAAAGGCACCTCATACAAGCAATCTGGATATGCGCGAAAGATAAAATGTCCCATGAGATATCTGAAGCATCTCCCGCTATGTCAAGGCGAGAGGGGGAGTGTCTCAGCATACCTTCAATCAGGCTCACTCGGCGTGAGATTGACGTTTCAGAAACATCTTTTTGACCACATTACGTGACCAATTTTTGACGCCCGCTATCTTCCCATTTTAGCCTTGTAGCTCCACTTTCCCTCTATCCAGGATTCTGTTGCTAGTTTATATGTTTTCTGCTTATTGGGAATAAATCAGCCGCTAGTGCGCTGTATTCACGTAAAAGTGTATGTTGTTTTCTGTATCCGTCTTTGTGAGCATACCCAGCGTAACTTCCCTGAAAAGAATGTTACACCAATTAGCACGATACCAATCATTACTGAGTTACGGTGACATGGGGGAATTATTGATGGCGGTAGCTTTTTAGGGTATTATTGCTTTCCTCCTGTGATTCAAGCTCAGCAGTATCAATGCATACCGCACGATTAAAATATATATTGGGGGGAATATTTTTGTACACATCTTATCAGGCTAAAAGTCAGAAAGCCAACATCTTGCTGGCTGCCATCATTGAAAATAGACCTAAGATACTCCACCCTTAATGTTATCGATGCTTGAGTTTTCACGACCTCTCTGAAAACTTATTAGTAGCGTTCCGACACAAAAGGACCACGCCTGTTCATTTATTTATTCAGCGTACTGCTGTAGCAATACACGGTTGTAGATGATGGGTATCGCTAAACGTTTTCCAAATAAAGCTTTAGCGGTAAAATTATCATTAGCAAGTTCTGGGTACGGACGTCGTCCATGGAGAAAGTGTATTATTATATATACCCGAATGTGCTTCTGGTCTCCGACCTCGGCCGTGTAAAAAAGTGATCACACAATTGTGGTCGTTTGTGTGGCCGTTATTTCAAATATTGGTTAAAATTTTTAAAGCCCCAATAATGCGACAGTATTACAAGCGTAATGCGCTCCAATTCCGCTTCTGCCGTGGGCGTAACCTGAAGATGGTGCAAAATTTGACAAAAGCGCGAGCAAGAAAAGCGAAGCAAAAAAAAAGTTTGGTTTCTGGAAGCCGAACATGGGTCTTACACAATGCATCATCTTCATCAACCTCAAGTCTAAGCTTCAGGAAGCAAACGGTGAACCTAGTGAACGCAATGTGGCCTTCGAGGTTGAAATGTGTATTATAGAAATATATATGGTGGCCTACGCGAACACATTGATATGGGCATATATTGAGGCCTACGGGAGCACATTAAGCATGTTATTTCCAAAAGTAGTAAATCACGTTTACACAATTTCCGAATGTGTAAGGGCTGCAAGCAAAAAAGAGAAGCTAATAAATCAATCTCCTCCTCGTGTACGCATCATTACCAAAAATACACGAGAAAAACTAAAGAGAAATGAAAACGACAAAAATTACGAAGAGATCACTATGATGGTAGGGATTGGAAAGAATCGCACCGCTGGTGCGGGCAGGAGTAATTTGAGCGTGATAATCATCAAAGTAGCAAAGCCTGTTGACGGTGAAAAATGAGGAAGATTGGCCACGAACTTCTTTCACAGTAAGAAAGAAAAGAAAAAACGACGCAACGAGAAATAATCGTAAGGATCATGGAGGAAAGAATACTCAGGAGAGGCCCCTAGCATCCCAATGCATTGCAAAAAGTGTGGAGGAAGTTACGTCATTTTTCTTGAGCCCATGGACAATGTTGCTTACTTGTTTACAACTGCGGTGGCCAAATTTGCGCAAATAGAACGGACAAATTTTTAAGGCGCTTGGTATGTCGCTGCCTCGCTACGCTTGCAAACCAGCGCAGTCGCTACGACAACCGTTTTTAGATTAGGCCAGTTTGAAAACTCCGCTGTCGGAGGCGGCCTTAACTCATACCCCGGCCGCAGCGGCGCTTACGTCGCGTCGAGATCGCCGGAGCGAGCCGCTGCCACCGCCGGCGACCTGCCGGGAAAATCCCCTTCGCTCAGCGTTGGCGAGAGCCACAGTTCGTTCTTTGCTCACTTTGTGTTTCTTCGTTGTGAAGTGAAGTGAAGTGAAGTGAAGTGAAGTGAAGTGAAGTGAATTTATCGCTGCTGAGACGTAGCGAGCAAAGGCCGCATTGCTGTACGACCCCAAACAATGCTCCCGTCGTCTGCGTTCGCCAACCCGCGAGCCTGTTGCTATGACGACGACAAACGTTACTTTGCCAGGCTTAAGAGCTGAAAAATAATCCTTCTATCTAAAAAACGAAGGCCGTTTTTTGATTGAAACTTTGAGTGAGGGTTAGAATGGGAAATTGAAGGCGAAATCAACAGCTTAGAACATGATATCGCACCGAGGAATTAGCGACGAAGCTGTTTTTGCTTCGAAGCGGGAGGGCAGGGCGACGCCATGTTAGTCAAATCAAACCGGAGATGGCAAAGGGTGATAGGATAGAGTGCTGGGCTCCGTGGGCTCAAGTCATGGCGGGACTCGGCTTCACAAATGTGACGTCAGGGCCTCTCCTAACCTTTTCTTTCCTCCATGGTAAGGATGGTGAAAGGAAGAGAGCTGTCCTCATTCGCAGGTCCCTATGAGTCCTTTTAACCATAAAACATAGCGACGTACCGGAACCCAGATAGCTTATATGGGCTGCTGCATACAGAAACTGGCCATGGTTTTCAGTCGTAATCACACCGAGGATAAAATGAGGCTATAAAAATAGCCGCATATCTGCTTTCTTTTCTGCAAAGGTCGTCGAAAGATTATAGGAATGTGCCAGCCCTGCTACATAAGTCCTAATAATATCTTTTCCTTGCGTTTTTGGGGCCCGTGGTCGCATCTAGGCCTGCCACTTCATGACCACTGCCCTGGTCGCTGAATGGTGGACAACAGCATGAATCTGTCGCTGCCTATTGCAGGGCTTTGCCCCTCCACACACACTGTATTTACTAGTCCCGACGAGTACTACTAGTTCCGCCGCGTGTAGTAATGGAGAAAGCAAATACAAACAACGGAGCGCCCCGTTAAGCATACGGACGTACGAGAACCGGCGTAAGCGAAAATATTCGCACCACCTAGCCGTGGTCCTAGGAAACTCACAAACGTCCCCACCAGGGGCAACTAGCACGTGGCGCTGTCAGTAACACGCCAGTGCGCTCCGCGGCTGTGATTGTACAGTGGCTTTGTAGTAGTTAGTTTCATCGCAAAAAACAGAAATGCATGTATTTTTGATGAAGAACACTGCAAATATCCCTTACTGTGTAATATTTGGCCTCAGCTATGTTATAATGTTTTGCTTTCCGTCAACCTGCGAAGGTCAGCGGCATGCAATAAATGAAAAGAAGCAAGAACACTGCCACCAGATCTCTACGATTACAAATGGCTTTGCGTATATAAACGTGTAATTCAACAGTTGCCTTAGCTTTGGCCGGCGGCTGCATTGAGGGACAGACACACAGAGAGAAATAGCAGCACACATTTGGACAGACCAAACTTTTGCATTAAAGTATCCCAAGAAAGACAGGGGTATTTAAAAGTATCATGAGCACATAATGAAAGGAACATGACACCACTAGAACCGTTTCTGTATACCCGTGCTGTCTCTAATGCGATGAATTTTGCGGTTTCTACCTTTTCGCCAGCTGACAGGTGTAGCCAGCAAACGGAAGCATACCACCGAAGAAGTTTTGGCGCAACACAAAATACCGCGACTCAGTAAAACCAGGCTCTCTCTAGAGGTAAAACCTCCACTCCGCTCCCCACAAAAGTTATGACGCTAAGATTGCACGCCAGACACACGTCCTCTTGTGATCAACACATTGACGCAATTCGCAAGTGTACGTAGTTTACGAAGAACCTGCCATTTGACATTGGAAAATGCTCGAGGTTTAAAAAAATGGTACACCTTCAGCAGTACCACACTTAGTTCAGCTCAAGTGCTCCCCTTAGTTCTTACAAAGTTGGCCGTTACCTATTTTTGAGGAAGTTACTTTTCACTACGTACATAAAATTTCACTACGTACACAAAACATGGTTGAATTTTGGCGTATGCTGTTCTTTAGTTTTCGCCGCCCCTTTAGAGCCCTGTTTCTGGAAAATACCTCGAGTTATGACAATTCTACAAAACATTAGCACCTCTGGCGACGAAGTTTTTTCTTCACATTGGTAGGACTTGCCACCAAGAGTTTGGGCGCTTTGAGCCGAATGTAAACACACACAGGAGCAAAGATGTGTTATGTGAAAAAAATGCTCTTTGGGTGTGTTTTTAACATCATCTAACAAAACCGCTATACCTTGTTAGAAACCTTTCCCGTAGAAAGAGCAGTGAAAAAGAGCAGAGTCTGCGAAAGACGCGCAGCAGATATCTGGTCACAAGCACCCTTCATCGAAGCGAGTTCCTGCGCCGTACTTTGCTGGATTTCGGTCGCGGACTAGTCCAGAGAACGAAACTTTGCTGCTATCGCGACAAAACAGATGAATGTAACCGGACCGCCCGCCCTAATCATGGCCGCTGATGCCGAGGCCTACTTGCCTCTTAATCGTCATGCGCTTCAATGAGGTTCGCACTGAATAAAGGGTGGTGTTTAAAAAACTATTATCAGTGATGTGATACCTAATCTCCACCGGTTCACACGCGACAAACAATGTTTTCGATAGTGTTGTCTTCTGTAAATGTTTTGGCACCCTGTGTTTTTTATCAAAGGTCGGAGGTATTCTTTGTAGCGATTTATAGTTTTTTTGTAAGACCCACGCGCGGTGCCACGTCTTGAGAAATTTCTGAAGTTTTGATACCAATGTTCACCGATTTTCTATATAAACACTTCGTGATAACAAGAACGGAGGCATAAAACGAGTGAAAACGCAGGAAGGACTCTAGAAGTAAGACGTGAAAAACAAAAGGACGTGAAAACCTTTGTGAAATATTTGTGGTGCCTTTGGTTCCGATTGATCTGGCTGCTCCGACGTTAGCACACATTTACCGGGCCTATTACACTGACTGTACTTCACACTTTATGGCAGTCCTGGCATGTCGCGAAGCGAGACCTCCTAAGGTTTATAAATTATGCGGTTTCTTTTTACATGCGAAAGCATCTTATGGTCTCGGCATGTCCCACGTCGGCGTCCGCACTCCCACTGCGCATGTGCAACTCTCCTCCTTACACCCACAGCTGCGCGATACTACACTATAAAAAATAAATAGTTAGCGGCGCCCGGTTTCGATCCCACAACTCTCTGGCCGCAACAAGAGGTACGCGGTGCTCTTCCCACTGCGCTACAAAACCGGGACAGGAGCAAGTGCTACGAACGCGCCTTATGTCCGTGACTCATTCAAACTGCGTCAAGAAGCTACTGATACAACGAAGGCACGCGAAGCTGAACGTCAACGGAAACGACGAACTGAAAACTTTAGAGAAGGATGTTGAATTTTCCGTTGGAAAGCTGTGGCGGGAAGCGCCACGCGCCTTGCAGCTCAACAAGCCCCGTCCGCAGCGCCTCTGATGCTGATTGTGGCAGGATGCCCCTAGGGATTGGCCAACCAAAGAATCCATCACGAGATAGGTTCGCGTTCAACCACTGTCGTCATCTTCCCGTAGGGGAACCGCCGAAGAAGAAGAAAGAGAAGACAAAGCTGCGAAGAGGAGGGCGTGTACATTGCTCTCAGCCGGTGCACCAATGTCAACAACCTTTACCTCACCAATGCTGACGGACACTACCGATTATACCACAGAGACAACATCGACAAGAACATGATGGACGAGTTTCGGCGCCTCGAGAACCACCGCCTACTCACCGTAACACAACAGTACTTGCGTGCCTTTGCCACCGGTGTAGACCCGCACGCGGTATTCCCTCTGGCGCTAGTAAAAACCAGATCACTCAACATAACGGCAACACAATGGAACGACACGGAACCGCCACGATGCTTCGCATCCTCGTCAGGGTTCCCCACGGGAAGATGATGTAATTTTTTCAAACATCATGATCTTCTGCGACGTAATGGTTTTTTTGGGAACACATTGTTGATGTTCGTTTATTGTATCGCTGGATTTACGCAGATTATATACTGCCTGAGCACTGGATACAAAACATGATCTTGTTAAATTCAGCGCAACTGTTTGTATCCTTCTTTCACCATCTTCTCTCAAAGCGTTCTTGTTTTCAGTCCAGCAAATTAGGCTTGTTTGAATTACAGAGCGCTAGTTTTCAACAACACAAGGACTTGTGTTGTTTTTTTCTAGCTTCTCAACCATCCAGTCCCGATTCTAGCATTATCATTGAAAACTGCAGTCTTTTATACTGTTCCTTTACTTCTAAAACATTTCCGGCGTCTCACGCACGTACAGCACTACTTTATCCGCAAACATTATATTGCAGTACTTTAAACATACAAGAAATACATGAAGTACTTCACAATAACGATACCTGAAAAGCGCTCAACCTAATTTGACTACTGTCCAAGCGAGCAGAATTTGTGCGATGTCCACTATAACCAATACTGATGAGAACGTTATGGTGTTAGGTTCATTTGTAGAAAACATACCTAATTATTTTTTATTTAAAAGGATGTTAGTGTATTTAAAAGGATCTTAACGTGTCAATGCTCACTAGAGTCAGATTCTATACCTGAACAACTTTGGCTTTCGAAATGTTTCGTCAGTCCGCGCATCAAATATTTTTGCAAACAGTGTTGTGGCTTACTGACAATGTACTAACCTTACTGGCAATTTACTATACGAGGTTAATACAGTAAAAATCGGTGCGACGGTGCACGTTCTGCTTCTACCTCTTCAGGGTGACCCTTGCTGCTTTCGCGGAACACGAAACTTGCGTAGTTTATTTAGGCGCTATATTCCTAATGCAATCGGAAAGCTAAAAACAAAATCACAAAAAATGAGTGGTCTGATAGTCTCGTGTAATTACCTGTTTTGCATTGCGTTTCGACTTCAAATCAAATATAGAATTGTAGTGTATTTTTACCGTTATGGGTCCGTTTTACCCGTACGGGTCCGTATTGTATTAGAATAAATAAGCCACTGTAGGAAACACCATTGTAGGGAACCGTGTTGCTTCTTTGAGGAAATCAATGGTAGCAGGCTGCGTATCACATCGTTGGCATGGAACAGCGCGGGTAGAGTTTGGAGACCTCGGGAAAAATATCTATGGCCTATTAGCATGTAAACTAAAAACAAAAACTCATCAAAAACCTTGCCTGCCTATTAAAGGGAAAAAAGCGGGAAGGCGTACTGGGCGATACACCAACGGCCAGCCAAAGTGGTGCAAAGGGGACTTGATATTTCGGGAGAAAATGTCTATCATGGCGTTGGCAATCAATGATGCTTAATTTTTGGAAATTGCTCCCGTAAAACAGTGAGTTGTGTAACAGTTAGAGCACATAGCGAACAGAACAAATATAGAACAAGAAATACACAACAAGAAATGAACAGTCCACTTATATAAGTTCGTGCTATATACCAACCTGAGGCGATTAAGATTAAATATGAGAACCACAGAACACATAGATACTCATCAAGCGATAGCGAAATTCACAACCAATAGAACGCCTCGAAGTACCACGAAAAGTTTGATTTAAGAACTGTCCCATTCAATTCTTAAATCATTTTTAACGCCGAATAAATTTTAAAATAAAAACAATCATACAATCGTAAAACCTCTAACTAACCGAATTAAACCTAAAACAAATATTACAACCCGGTAAAGTTATTAGGGACACAGTAATGTCTAAATACTATGTAAAAATGTAAAAAAACTAGAGAATATCTACAATGGGTCCACAGCTACCATCATCCTCCATACGGAGAGCAGTAAAATACCTATAAGGAAGGGCGTCAGAGAAGGAGACACAATCTCTCCAATGTTATTCACAGCATGTTTACAAGAAGTATTCAGAACGTTGGATTGGGAACAGGTGGGAGTAAGGGTTAATGGAGAATACCTCAGTAACCTCAGATTCACTGATGACGTTGCCTTGCTAAGTAACTCGGGGGACGAATTGCAAAGCATGCTTTCTGCACTGGACGAACAGAGTAGAACCGTAGGCCTGAAAATGAATATGCAGAAAACCAAAGTAATGATCAATAACCTCGGGACAGCACAGCAGTTTGGGATAGGGGGCTAGGCAGTGGAAGTGGTAAGCCAATATATCTACTTAGGCCAAGTTGTTACCCGAGATCCCTACCATGAGGCAGAGATAATTAGAAGGATCAGAATGGGGTGGAGTGCATACGGCAGACATTCTAAGATAATGAATAGCAGCCTACCATTGTCGCTGAAGAAGAAAGTGTATGACAGCTGCATCTTACCGGTACTCACCTATGGGGCAGAAACTTGGAGGCTCACTAAGAGGGTTTAACTTAAATTGAGAACGACTCAGCGGGCAATGGAGCGGAAAATGATAGGTGTAACATTAAGGGACAAGAAGAGAGCGGACTGGGTCAGGGAACAAACGCGTGTTAAGTACATATTAGTGGAGATTAAGAAGAAGAAATGGACGTGGGCAGGGCATGTAATGCGAAGGCAAGATAACCGTTGGTCATTAAGGGTAAGAGAGTGGATCACTAGAGAAGGCAAGCGCTGCAGGGGGCGGCAGAAAGTTAGATGGGCAGATGAGATCAAGAAGTTTGCGGGGATAAATTGGTCACAGTTGGCACAGGACCGGAGTAATTGGAGAATAATGGGAGAGGCCTTTGCCCTGCAGTGGGCGTAGATAGACTGGTGGTGATGATGATGATGATGACGATGATGATGATGATGATGGTGATGAATGTATAAAATATAAACTCTAACCCGACGAAGACGTAAGAAGATCCAACCGTGCAACGCCATTTACATGCACAGAAAAACATAATTGGAGAATATATTTAGCACTAGCAGAGTCATTCAATGCTTGAAGGACTCTGGCAGTAGTAATGGTGTGAAGCTATATGATTGATAAAATACAAAGGAAATAAAAAAATTGGCTCCAATCTACGCTGTGAAGGTGGTTGGAAAGCAAAGCTTTAAACGACACCCGCAACAGTTGCCCATGCGACGTCACTTTGAAGTAATACAAGTGGCTCTACAAAGGGTGAAACCAGAGATTCTGCCAGCCATTGCCTGGAATTCCCGGGGGCGGTCTCCCGAACCGAGCAGCAGCTTCGGCCACGGCCGGACTAGAGCGGTGAACGCGGCCGCTGTAGCCCGGACGTGAGTCGGGAGAAAGCAAACTGAGAGGAGCGTCTTTTGAAGGTTCAGACATCGGAACCTAGCCATCCTGATGTGCTAGCTTGGGGCTACATTACCACGCGACACAAGCGCGGACATCGAAACAATTCGGCATGTAAGCTTAATGAATCCCATTTATACCGATATAAACCAGTCAGTTTAGTAAGTTTGAGAATGAATTGCGAGAAACCTGGGGGAACGTTTATGGCTATTTATGAGAACCAGTTGCTGCTTTCGTATCTTGTAACACCTCTTAAAACACAAACTAATTGGTAATCGCCAATTTAGAAAACCGAGTCCCATTCGTGGCAAGCAGTGCGCAAAAGGTGGCATTTCTTTAGCGGCGAGATGTCTGTATCAGGTTTGTACATTTTGTTTTTCTTTGTGTTTGTTTCCTGTACGACCACTCATTTCCGCCGGGTGAGGGATACCTAGGAGGTCCTGTCGAACAAGGAGGTGCTGTCGAAACAAGTATAGCGCCGCTGACTACCACGGGAGGCTGTGCTAGATAGGTACAACCATGCTAGGTGAGGCTCCCTGGTACAAAAACAGCATTTCGTCACCAGCCAAGGACTTAGCAACTCTGGTTGAGCACATTTGGTAAAAACCTCGCAATAACTATACAATGACACTAGCGGCCTTCAGGCACTCGACAGTCTCGGCTTCAGATTCTTGGGAGAGGCCTTCGTACTGCAGTGGACATAACGTGGTTTAAGAAGAAGATCGTGCATCTAGGCACGCAAGACGTCAAAATGGCACAAGTAATCACGGCGGGGCCGCATGCGTCCTCATCCTGGGAGCCGTGGCCCCAATAAGGTATGTATGCGTAAGTGACCGTAAGGTAAGTAAGGTAAGTAAGCGTAAGTTTGAGCATCTGTGACACAGCTTGAAAAAGTCTGACGTTGCGTATTTCTGGTGGTGTCGGGAATTATATGTCTCTTCATTTGCGCTTACCGTCAGTTTTCGTACAAATGAATGCAAGACCAATCAGACTGTTTCGTTGTCTCATATATTCATGTTTATAAACTATCCAATAGAGTTTCGTTCTCAATTCAAATATATTATAAAATGTCCTCCTCTTGATATTTCTATAAAACCTGTTATCAACTTTCAAAACAGCGTTTTTCAGTAATCTCCGCTGCAGAAGTACGCGCACATGTAAATGTCTCCACACCGAGACAAACGTTAACGTAATTACACTAAGAAAACTTCTTTACCGTAATATTTGTTTCCCTCTGCTCCCACAAAGATTTTCAGTAGGCGGTTAGTTCTTGGTGCTTAATATATAGTATTCAAACGCAGCGTCAAACACATTTTCCCAAATGCAGAATTTTCCCGGATCTCTGGTAGAACAAAATACACCGGCATTTCAGCATATTTCGTTTTGCTTTCGTTTTATCTGTTCCTTTTTGCAAGTTCAGTTTTTATACGCCTTCCTTCGCTGGAATAATAATAATATGTAATAACCGAGGCTTAAAATTAGTAGATAGCTTTTATGGTCTGAGACGAACGATGAGCATAAAAACAGCATTTTAATCTCAGCCGCAGACATTACAAGCCTCTATCCGCCCACCAGTGCTTCGGTGTTTACGGTCCAAGTATTTGGTATGCGAATCACTCTTCTGAATGGTGGCGTCTTCCCCCTACGCGTCAATTAAAATACCGCATGTACGACCCTTTCATATAAGCCCAGACATTGAGCGTGCCTGGTCGCTTGTTGCGAAAATTACCTCGACGCGTGCCAGCGTTGGAGTTTTAAACGCTTATGCTCTTTTTGTCAGTATTCACCTCCTTTGCTCCGGAGGGCGAACGTTGTGTTCTTTACTTATACATTTCTTTTCATTTTTTAAACTTTCGTGACGACAAAATGCGTTTTCAAGCCACGGAATGTAAATTTAAACAAAGCGGAAATTTTTAGTGGTGTGTGTACGTCACTATGTATCGTCTTTTGTGTGTCGAAAGCAGTACAATAGTTTTCAATTTATAATGCAGTACACTGGTTTTCAATGTGTAATGCAGTACAATGGTTTTTTGCGCACGTTAAAGATCCCCAGGTGGTCAAAATTATTCCGAGCCCTCCACTACAGCGCCTCATCGCCTGCGTTGCGTTGGCGCGTTAAACAACAGCAAAAAAGCATTACAATGGCACCTTTGCGGCAATGCAGCGATAAAAAAAACAGTCTCATTCGATATTGTGGTCCTAGGTTATTCTTGATTTACCTTTGTCATATATGCGTAATAGTTGTCATGCAAATAAGAATTAGGAAACACACTCACACAGCCCACAGTTTGGTCCAACGCTCGCAAGGTCCCGCTGCGAGTGAACTGAAGAAGGTGAGGTTGAGGATTATATTTGGCGCTACCTCAGACAGCTAACTGCCACTAGCCAGTGATTTTTATGCACACTGCGTCCCGTTCGATTCTCCTGCCTTGGGAAAGTCGCTACCTAATAAAGAGGTAGTCCCGGAAGTGCAAATCATACTGCAACCACTGAACCTAAAATTGCAGCACTAGAATCGTTTGTTCGCAGAGCACACCATGGAAATATTAAGCGCATTGGGAAATATTTGCTTTCCGTTATACTCACAATCAATTCTGCAGTGACAACCAGCAGATAATTTACCAAGACGTTTTTTTAAATCAATCTGGAGATTGACAATATCTCCGGTCTGCATGTGATTATATGACGGCATAAAGCAATATTTCGCTCAGTTGTAGAAAAGAACGTCGCTGCTAAAGAATGCTCTTGGTGCATTTTCTAAACAGAAAATTGCAGTATGAACTTTGTCTGCCGTAATGGGCGCATAGACAAAACTAGCTGTTTAAAGTGTCAGAGGATGCTGTTGTAGCGCGCATATTCAGATTGTCTACGTCTCACATGAAAGACGCATACCAGCATGTGTAACAATCTCACGCGGGTACTTTGGAGGTTTAATTTCTTGTGCCCTACGTCACATGTCTGGAGATGTCTAGCTCAGTCACCTTCAAACCAATATAACTGTAAATATTCATTATAGAATTGATCTGCGGTTCTGACTTGGTATATATCGGCTATTATAAATGAGCGCACTTCCATTCGGTCTTTCTTGAGAAATATTTGTTTTCAAGCAATCCTTTGGAAAAGAGATTAACAGTTTACATTTACATGCAACAGTACGGCACTAAGAAGACAAGATAAACCCCTTCGGAATTTAGCTCTAGAAAGGGGAAGGTGAAAGGAAGATTTTGAAACATTTTATTCGAATTTTTTTCATTCCCGATTGCTTGCACACTGCACAGGACGGCTCACTACTGGCAACATTTGTAGCAGCCGTTTCCTCCGAGCCATATAACATACACTAAAAAAGGATTCAGAATATGAGCGTCTTGGGACCGTGTTACGCCGCTCTTCCTCCATACGGGGCATACATGAGACTCACAGGAACCGTCACGCGAAAATACAACGGGAAGGTTGTTCAAAAGCGCTGGTGCCAAAGGGGACCTCCAAAGGGTTAAGCTTCCGCGACTGTCTAGGCGGGCATGAAGTAACGCAGGTGACAACAAAAAGAAATCCACAGCAAGAATACACTCGTTTTTTTTTCCACGGCATTAAGCCTGCCCGCTGCTCCTAGGAAGCCCGAAGCGTAAATGGTGCCGACAATGTCTCGTGATAGCAGTAGCTTGCTAGTTAAGAAGCAACGCCGTTTCCGTTTTGCGTAGGTCCGTATATCCAAAACTCGGTTCGGTTAACGAAAGAAACAGCAACTTCTTTGGCGTTTCAGGAATGCCGGAGCAATCTCAGAGCTGTGCACATGCAGAAAACAAAATTAACGAGAAGCAGTAAGGCTACACAACCGTTCCTTCTCCAGCAAACCTCTTCAGATTGCACCCTTACATTTATGCCGAGCTGCTGCTTGCCTTTGAACGCCTTCATAGCGTAAAAATATTGGTAAAAGTGGATTGACGGGACCTAAACTTCTCTTGATGGTGCTCTTTTATTTCCTTGACCCCCTTTCTTGTTTTCTTAGAAATTGAAGTCTGCTCCTGCACAAAACTTATAATTCCAATATAAATGATACGACCGTGACTGACATCACAAGAAAGGTGCGATTAACCCTAATTGTGTTCATTCGAATTCAGTATTTAACAGCTCTGTTAGGAAGGCCGAAGTTCAACGGACATAAAATAAAAAGGCTCTTTTTGCATTCACTTTCTTTTATATATTAATTTATTTTTAGTTGTTTATTTACTAATTTTTATATTCCCATTTTTTATTTTTTCATTTCATAATTTACATTCTTCTTTCAGATACCCTAATGACCCATTCGGCATTATTGTGGGAAGTGGTGCAATGCATAAATAAATCCACAGCCTTGGTCAAAACTTTCTAGGCCTTGTCATAAGGGCATAGGCAACGAAAAATCCATAGTACACGTAACCTCTTCAGCGACGCTGGAACGTTTTATGCCACGAAGACGGAGAAAACACCTGTCGTTCTTGCTGTCATAAAATATTCTTGTCTGTGTTGATAGTTCAGCTTTAGCTTCGAGTTCTTTGTGGCCCACAAACCTAAGCCAGGGTCCCGAAAATTTTTACAAGGACTTTAAAGAGAGAGAGAGGGAGTGATAGCGATGAAACGAAAATAAAGCTATATACCAACCACTTGTAATATGGCAGGGCTGTGAACAATGCCCACGAAAAATTAATTTAAGCAAAGGAAAACAACACAAATGCCGCTCTTAAGTACAAACAAAAAGTTAATTCATTGCTCAAACCTCACCAAGTACACAATATTTAGAACAAAAAAGCAGAAGTCAAACCACTCATGCAAACTTAGCCGAGCGCCAAGCATTCGGTCAGTTGTTTCCTAAATTTGTCAAGAAAGGCGATAGTTGGTTACACTCAGACGATGTTCTAGGAATACATAAATTGAGATAGGCCGCAGTACGTCATAAAAAAACACCAATTTTTTCAAATGTGGGAAGAAATCTAATTTTGTGGAAATAATATTGTGTTCTGAAAGGAAGAAATCTAGCTCATATATTTTGAAGAAAAGGCACACACATTAAATCTTCTTGGGCAATGAGAGCGGCGGCAGTGATAGCGAGTTTTTGAAGAGCTTTACGCTGCGTCGTCGGTCGTACTTCGTAAGAATAAAACAGGTTGTTATGTGCATCGTCGTATGCGTCAATTAGCGAGTTTGTCAGAGGGTCCAATACCGAAACTGTGCATTCCGGTATGGTACGAACAACGTAAATAATCTAGAACGTTGCTACAAACAACGTTACTAGATACGAACGAGTGATTTGTAGAGTTTACCGAAAAGTTTCTTTTGATATGCCCGAGCATGTGGTTAGCACTTGCTGTGATAGCAGGCACGTGCGTATTGCAATACTTTTATGATGTTACAATGACGCCAAGATATATATTTGACATTGCTGATGCAGAGGGATAGATCTCCAGCCCCGCCTATCGAGTGTTTGTGGAAGTTAACGCTTGTACAAGCTGATTCCAATATGCAGTATTTAGGCTGTCCTTTGTACCACTCCTCTACGCTATGGCGTGGAGTAGTAACCCTGGAAGACCAGTAGAGTTCGTTATTTTGGTGTGCCTAAGCAGGCCCGTGGTACCTCGCAGGCACTCATGGTGCAGTGTTTATATCTGCGTGGGCTGCGCTTGAGTGAGCTCCAAGGAGACCGCTCCTAGCATGCTGTCGATGTAAGCACCGCCTGAACAAGCGTATGTATCGCTTGCGTATCCGCTCCGCTGAAGCCACTGCGTATCCGTAGGGTGATATGGAGCTACTCTTGCACGTCACCTTCAGTGTCAGCCCTATTCAAAGGATCCGCACTGTTCGTGGAGCGGCACCCTAAGGAACAGGATCGGACGTGAAGCAGCCCACACGATGCGCCTGCCACCCGGTCTAATGTCGAGGGTCTCTATGATATGCTCTTCCCCACCAAGGACATTCTAGTAGGCCTTTTCTGAAAAGGCGCGCATGCCGGTAAACGTGAACCTTTGTTCAATTGCGTCCACTACACGCTAAGCAGGCCGCACTGGCCCTCTTGATTTCGAACGACCCCTTCAGCCAAATCGTGATCTCGTCCGCATAGACTGTTTCAAGTGTGTTCATCTCGATTTCACCAGTAAGTTCACTCATCACAAGACTAAAGAGCATAGGGGACAAGATCGCCCACTGATGTTCCCTGACTACATTTTCGAAGGTCTGCGGTTGGTTTTTGTCGGTGATGGTCTCGAAGGTACGGACGGAGGGGGAGGCAATAAGGTCCCTATGAAGCAGATAGCCCTGGGGGTGAGTCCTTATTCCAGGGCCCCCTGAGGCCGCCCGGCTCCTTGGGCTCTCTTCACCAGCAATAGCTGGTCGTCAGGGTCCGAGCTGGACTGTGCTCTCTCCCAGTGCTCAGGAGAGGGGATGGTAAAAGGGGTAGGTTAGTGTTCTTATCACATCCCTACATAATATAGTAGAGTGTCCGGTATTTGTTCGGCATCTGCATGGTGCTCCCTCTGCCGTATTGCCGTCATATTTACGGCATGAACGTGACACAAAATAGATTTCTAGTGACCACTCTTAAGGTTGTGCAAAAAAGCCAGGGGGCGGGTCTCGTAGCAGTTTTAATGCTCGCAACATGCGTCGTCAAACCATAAAAATCACGCAGATATTGCACAATAAGCGTCATACAGAAGTATGTCGTACTGCTTTGTAACAGCAACACGTAAAATCCACGGTGTCCATTTTGTTAAACGTTCATTTTTACCACCATTTAATAGGCGGCTTGCATGCGATACCTATATGTGTAAACCACTATTCGATTCAAACTACGGCTCCTAGATCCGTATAAAACCCCTGCACAAAACGCCACTGTTGAAAACAAATCTGCCACAAGTAAATCTCTTGAATATTACACAAACAAAACATTCTCGAATAGAACATTGCGCAAGTTGGTTCGCCATCAATACTTGAAAATGCGTAGTGGGCGGACACCATAATATAAGAACGGTTGCACAATGAAACAGTACCTGTGTGTACCTCTGAATTCTTTTATACTATTTAAAATAATAATGCACACTACACAATTTCGTTAAAAAAACCTGCCCTGGACGAAATGAACAATACGGTGTTGTTAGGCACCTGCAGTCAAACGAAATCTAACAAGCTCTCTGCGGCACAGAAGCTTGCATTTAGCTTTCAAACTTACGCTGTCTTTGTCGCCAACATCTCCTTGTAGTTGCACCCGCAGCCTGCCCCTCAAAAGCAAAACTCCTAATATGGCCGCCCCTCATGCTGGCATATCCACCCTAGCGGCGTTGCGTAATGCTACCCACAGCTCAAACCTAAACGAAAGACAACAACGGTGTGACACAGGCAAGCGGCTGTGCTCAAATGAACTTTGCACATAAAAACAACACAAATATGTACAAAAGTCGCCACGCATAGAGAATCCCCAAAGGGAAAAGGGAAACCGTGCAGCTACCATCCGCTTTGCCATCCGGGCGCCTGAGCTACAAACTTTGGCATCAAGGCCAAAGTTTGTAGCTCAGTAACCTCTCTACTCTTCCAATGACGCTGTCAGCTCCAAAGGGCAGTCGTGTTCATGTATATGCTCATGCTAATCAAGTCATATTTCTGCACGGACTGTTAATGGGGAGCTCACAACCGCCCAGAAAACTCGGACAGCGCCCTTGCACTTGCATATTGGATTCTGCCCCACTGAAGCTACATCGGAGCCTCCGAGAACAATACTTTGTAAGAGCTTTTCCGTGTCAACGTATTCCCGACGCACGTGGACGCCAAATCAATAGAGCCAACTGAAGTGGCGGCTTTTTTTGCTTTTTCTTGGCCACGTCATCATCATCATCATTATAATCATCCTCAGCCTACCTACGCCAGTGATGATTGCCACGCATGCTTCAGCATTATTTAGCTATTTCTCCCTGGTGATAGTGTGACCTCCTAACTGTTTTAAAGGCGAAGCCCCTTAGGGACTCGGGCTTTCGTTGTCTCCTATCCTCGTTGGCATCATCTCATATAGTCGCGGCGCTAAACAGTGGGAGACTCGTTTTCCAGCGCATGGCGCTACAACGTAGCACGCTTTAAAAGAAATGTGTATAATGGATTTGTGGAAATCTGCCTGTCCACTTCAAACATCGTCAAGTACAAGGAGAAGCTGCTTGTAGACGGGTAATAATTTGTGTTACACTCATATACCCACCGACTATAGGCGTGATCGGGTCGGGTGTTCGGGCGAAGCAATAAAAAGCGTAGTTACGTGATACCGGGACTTTGTTGATCATCGAGGATGAGCTGCACGGGTATTGAACTGCGCTTGCATTTGACCCCTGCCACTTCCGCAAACTGTGGCAGATGGCGCATGCAAACTGATTAGATTCGGTTCAATGCAAGAGAGGGCCCCACGGACTCAGGAAACCCGTAATTTAGCTTCTCACCGGCCTTCCCCGGTGCCCAATTAGCGCACGCCGTGTGACAAGACAGAGACTTACAATGTTTGACTACACTTATAAACTGCATGCTTCCAGACTGCCCAGTTTTCGCGTTAGTGGAGATGGCCCGGGATTTTACAGAAAAAGCAAGGACGCCCAACGCTCGTTCAAATTTTTGAAGGACAGGGGGACTACAAACTCATGGGTCATAGGTGCAGTTCTACATGAAGTCTCTCGTGTAGAACTGCGCCCATGTTGCCTGCCTATGCAGCCAGTGCTTGAGTAAGCTAAATATTTGGCTACTACTACCTTCTCCACCTTGGCAGAGCGGTTAGAAAACCCTGTTTGAAATGTGTCACACAACCTTCTGGCCGACCCTAACATGGATTGCTGAATTTTTTTTACCTGCATGCAGAGTTTAGGCAAGTGTCAGGTATAATATTAAACGGAGCGAAATAGAACAGCGTCGCAGTAAAACTCTGTCTTAACAATTAGGCCCATACTTGTTACCTTGCCCGAAATCGGTGAAATAAGTAGTTCATATTATTCATTAGCTTTAAAGTATAGCTAGCTTGATGTCACCATTCATGACGTTTTGACGAATAATAGGCCACCAAATTGTAACGTTAACGTTCTTCACCAAGTTGTGTAAAGGCTACAAATTATTTGCGAAATAAACCTGTGCCTTGCTAGCGCTACTTTAAATAAAAAATTTGTTCCCTTACACTCTGTAAAGAAAGATGACATGCGAATCCACACGAAGTGCACGGAGTGCATGAAACACCACATGCTTGCTTGTTTTTTGCGTTTGGGCGTACTTTCCAGCTAGTTATTGAATTTAAAATGGGAAGAACCCAAGCTTTATTCTCGCGTACAAATATTGAGCTGTTTCACTCCTTAGTCGTAGGCATCTTACCGTTTGATTAACACACCAACCATTAATCCGCCACACCACTTAAAAGATGTCGGAAAGTTCGCATTTGGGCATTAAACGTCCACGTAAAAAGCACCCGCCAGCACAACGATGATACCATCATAAGTGCATGAAACCTATTTCTGCGCATGCACGCCTCCCGCCCAAATCTGTGCAGGCATAAATCAGCAATCGGTTACGTGCGCGTGCTCATAAGTAAAAGAAACCGTCGAAAATGTTGCACTGAAACCCCTCTAAGCTGTACAAGTAGTGCCAGCCAAAGTCACCGTTCCAAGCGGGCAACTTGGTTTTCATCCGGGAGGGATCCGCAGCTACTCGATGAGCTGGAACCTGAGGTGGTAACGGAGGCGACAGTGGTTTTTCGTTGTTTTTTCTCCCATTCGTGCTTCTGTTCGGTCCAAGGGTTCTTCAATTCCCGCTCTTGTTTCTCCAAGTGAACGACATGCGTCCGTCACGTATGGAAATTATTCCTGCAAGACCTCAAACTTTATTCAAGAGGACAAGCATCTGACTGTTCATTTTCTTGCCCCGTCGTAGGCATCTTACTTTCTGTGTAACACACCACCCCAGAGCCAAACAACTCGATTCCGAAGGACAGCTGACAGGGCGTTTTCAGCCATGACACTTGCACGTTTAAATCTCCCGCCAGCAAAACAGACAAGTCATCGGTGGCGGCATGAAGCTTGATATTGCACGGCCGTGGTGAACTCGTGAGGCTAGTGATGGTGGCTGCTACGTCGTAGTTCATTGTTCATGGTCGCCATAGCAGGGACATATCTAAACCAACAAATCTTTTTCATTAGCGGGGTGGGAAGGAGGGGCAATTCAGATCTGGTTTTCGTCTCTCGAAAAGTACTGTGCATTGAATGTGCAGTCCCCTGGCGACCGACCCACTCGACCCTCTTAAACACGTCGAGGGACTTTTGCTGCTTGACCGCCGGAGAGAAAGTGTTGCTTGCGCTGCGGTTTAATTCGATGGTCCTTTTCAACAGAAGCATTGGTGGCGACCCAACAAGCGACGGCCACGTGTCGACCGTCAGCCGGTATGTGCGCAATGAGATTATTACAGGCATTTTTTCGCATTTTTTTCGGCTTCTGCAGGTTCTACAATGTGTCTATGCGTCGGCAGACGGAGCATGCGCTTCAGTTATCGTCTGCTTAGAAAACTGTTTTGAACGAGGGGTTGAATTATCGTGCGTTTCATTTATCCTCAGCGCTGCAAACAGTTTCGGTTAAGGCGTTACGTGTCGCGCCATTCTTCCGAAAACGTCACAGGCGGGATGGTATGCAATGAACGGCGTGTATGTATTTCGGAGACGATCTCTATGCTATTCAACTGGTTTCGCCAGCGTCTTCGTCGTCTGGCAGGAAGCAGAGCATGCAAGGCTGGCGAAGAGGAGTGTGGAAACCGAAAGTAACAGCGTGACGCTGAAAGGAGGGTGAGAGAGAGCTAACCGGGGACGAAAGAGGAGAGGGTACGGGAGGGATTGGACACACTTAAAAAACCATAGACTGTACAGAGGTTCGTCGAAAATAAGCGGTGAAGATCAAAACAACATCAAAGTAATTTGAAAAGTTGTGGTTTCTGCCATTACTTTTTTGCGCATACCCACTTGGGCGATTTGCCCGAAATGTTGTGATATTTCGTGAAACTGTGTATTAGACAAGTAAAAGTTGGACAAGTATTGGACAAGTATCGGACAAGTGTATTGGACAAGTTAAAAGCAAAACAGCTATTACGTGCCACGCGGCACGTGTCACGTGCCGCGTGGCACGTGAGAAAGATAGGTGCACGCCAGCCGCGCTGAACCCCTATTCAAGGAAGGCGGTGGTGTGTGCAATTTCTTCCTGACGCAGTTCACTACCAAGTTAAAAAGAAGAAGCTTACGCAAGGATCGTAGAGCACAGGGGTCTCAAACTCACGTCAGTGAGTAGTACGCATTCACAAAATTTGGTCCCGTATGGCCAAAGAATGTTGGAACAAAGGGGCAAGGGGGTTTACAAAATGATAGCTAAGGCTGCCGTGCAAGCGAAACGTGTGCTTTCCTGATTTGACATCAGGATTCCAGAAATATAATAATGCCGATTGCCAGGGTGACTAACATCTGGACGCCGATTCTGAAATATCAATATTTTTTCTACGGTGATGCTTTAACACATGGTGACCGCTAAACCTCTCTCAGGAAAGCTAGAGGCTAGTCACGTCTTTGCAGTTCGCGCGTTTTCGAGCAGAATCTGGCCATTGTCGCCCTTAGCAACGCGAGGAAGACGTGCACTCACGCGTTAGCTTTGAAAGATCACATAAAATAAATGAACGCAGATACTCATCCGTGATCTGGGCAACAATGGGAAGGTTCGTGGGTCGCGCATTTAAGACCCCTGCTATAGCAGAAAGAAAGCCGGTCGAAGTAATTAACACCAAAAGAAAAAGAAACGAAATCGAGAAAAAAGGCGCAATTACAATGTATCAGTAAAAAGATCGTTATAGATCTCGACATGTTTGCGCCTTCAGAGCACATAGACAGACTTCTTTCTTAGAAAGAACGTAAACAGACATCTTTCGCAAGCTGTGTGTGCCCGCTTTCAAAATGTCTATCCACCTACAGACGCACCTTGTGGTCATGAGGACGAATGGATCGCTTTTAAACTCGAGAGTATTTCTTGGGAGCCTTGAAAAAAAATTTTCGTCTGTGTCTGTCTGTCGGTCCGCCCGTCGTCTGTCGGTCTGTCTGTCTGTCAGTCCGTCTATCCGTCCGTCCGTCCGTCCGTTGTCTGTCTGTCTGTCTGTCTGTCTGTCTGTCAGTCAGTCCCTCGATTCAAACTACCGGCCACAGTTAAGGTAGATCTTGAACGATACGTTCATGTAGCCACAGCTATTTCTAAACACCAAAGTCCTCTGGCATCGCTCACACTTGTCAACAGTGTTAAGCTAAAAAACCCATTCCGTATATGTGAGGCAAAATATCAATACATAGGCAAAATCTTCAGTGTTTATTTATTAAAAATACGCAGAGAGAGAGAGAGAGGAAGAGAGAGAGATAGAAAGAGAGGGAGACAACATATTTGTTGCTTGGCACATCTTGAAGGCGGTTCAAACAGAAACTGGTGGGCTTCTTGATAAGGCGCCAGAAGCCGGGTTGGGGTGAAGAGAGCAGGCGCAGTGTTCTAAGCTGCCCGCGCTACACCGCTTTTTAAAGAAAAATGTGCCATAAAAGCCAGCATGAAGGGTTTCAGTTTACAAGGGTCGATGTATAAGGATGGTATTTAGAGGAGGCCTGCAATCTCTGTAGCGCGGTAATTTCAGAAAGTGCCAAAAAAGGCGCCGGAGATAGGCGCGTGTGAGGGAGGCGCAAAAGTTACATAGGGCAGCATTAATGGAGTGTACCGTTTAGTGAAGGCCGGCATGGTAAGGCTAGCATTGGCAAACGTTTAGATATAAAAATTGCGACATATCTTGAGAGATGGGGCAAGAGCGGTTAAAAACCTGGTTGGAATGAGGGCCTTGAGGCGGTCTTTTTTGTAATGTAAAGCTGTATGGCTGACGGTAATGACTCAGGAGGCGGAGGAGCCACGTCACCTAGCAGCGAAGGCCTGAAGTTATACACTCACGCGCAGCATAGTGGGCCGACTGGTTCGCAGGTGATGGCTTATAGTGTCCAGGTGAACAAGTCGTTGCGAAGATGAATGCTGCTAGGTTTCAGGATGAACATGTGATCAAGGATTTTGTTGGCGATAATATTGGTCATCAGGGGACTGTTTAAAATCTGTATAGGTTTGAAATTGTCCGTCAGGATTGGTATCTGTGGCAGACGGAGAAGTGAAAGCTAACATAAAGAAGCCAATTTCTTGATGATGGCTTAACATTACGCTTCCAGGATGGTAGCACATGGGATATTCAGGGATCGTTTTCCTTGGATGGAGGCGAGATCAAGTACGCTTAATTTTTGAGGCAGCAAATGAAACACTACCATCACATTAGTAAAAAATTGGTCACAGAAAAAGGCGTCATCTCGCTGTGACCTTCGGTGCACGCTTTGAAGGTTTCTCATGGCCAACTGCTTTTGCAAAAATATTTTCACCGGTGGTTTGCGCGGTTCGTGTTTCTTGTCTTTGTTATGAGGGGTCGAAATTCATTTTTTTGCGTAGTGCACGTAGCTCTGTAACGAAAGGCAACAGATATGCAGATTTTCATCATTGGGCGACTATGGCAGTTGGGATGGCCAGGTGTAAACATGAAGACATGGCAACAAAACGCAAGGAAAACACCGACGAGGATATTGCCGCTGAAAAGTGCCGGCATACCGACAGCCGCCGTCTTAGGCGTGCTCAGGTGAATGTGTGAGCAATTTGCGGAGCGGCTATGGGAAGATCCGGAGGCGAGACCATCCAGCGCCAGCGCGACAAACACGTGGCGCGCGACGAATCGTCCGTTTCCACCCCCCGACAGTAACGCGTAAAAATGAAATTTCCTAAAACATACTTTGGTTGCATTTGTCAGCACGAGGGAAGTGGTAGGGATGAAATCATTATGGGTGCGTGAGGGAGAGACGAGGACTGATGGAGCATGAGCGGCAGTTGACGACATTTGCATTGAAGCAAGCAGATACATGGCCAATGTTTTGGCGCTCCTGTCGGCTGGTGGTTTTCAACTCATTGCGCTTCACACTGTGCCCATACAAAATATTCTATGGTCGGCTATAGAAAATCATTTTTATGGTCGGCTTTAGGTATTTGGCCCAATATTCTTTAGACGTTTCTATGGTTGTCTTTAGCGATTCGTATCGCTATTCCTATGGGTGTCTTTAGCGTCTTCTATAGCCGGTTCTATGGTTGTCTTTAGCTATTCGTATCGACATTTCTATGGGTGTCTTTAGCTTCTTCTATAGCCGGTTCTATGGCTTTCTTTAGGTCTTCTTTCGATATCGCTATGGCTATAGAAGAAGCTAAAGACACCCATAGGAATATCCATAGGAATGGCTAAAGACAGCCATAAAAACGTCTAAAAAATAATTGGGCCAAATAGCTAAAGACAACCATAAGAAGGATTTCAATAGCCGACCATACAATATTTTTGCATGGGCTGCAGCCAGAAGAGAATCACCACTACTTGAAACACAGCGACAGCAGCAGACTCTGATAAATTATTAACACGCGGCCATGCCGGCATATAGCCTTGCGGATCTCTAGAACTTCCGTGGAACTTAGATTGTGCGGCTATATCCTCCATGAACACTTCAGCGATATAGGGAGAGTGGAAGGTTGCGATTGCAAACACGTCGCCAGTTTTCATTCACAAAGGCTTAAACACAGGCAAACAAGGAAACTAAACCAAGGGGTTTATTCACCCCATTAATTACATAAAGGGCTACTATCTACGCTACTTTGCCGCCAGTAAACTGTTGTTCACATACGCCGATCGAAACACACAGCACACGCATTCCAACACTCCGGCAAACGCTTACGTCATTCGCTCGACAACCACACTACGCGGCACATTTTCCACGAACGCCCACCGAGACACATATACCTACAGGTGCTGGGTAGTCCACGGAAAATAGAACGCTCAGAAGTCGTTCATTTCACTCAGTACTCAATGCACAAAGTTGCAAGTAGGGTGGCTAAAATGGAAATGCACTGTTAATTAAACAATGACGACGGTCGCATATAATGCAATAATAAAAAACGTTTTCCAAGTCCGTTCAATTAGTTCCCTGTAAGTTTTCTCAGTTCGCGAAAAAATAATTATCTTTGTCTCATCACCGCGGCGAAATCTTCACTTCTGTGTACATTGCAATGCCCATGTGGTGCACGGTAGCTTGGAAACGTAATCTTGAACGCCAAAAAAAGTCCTGGTTTTCTCGCACAATACAGCCTCTTCAGTTCGTAAGATCACTCACCCTGGTGTTTTGCGTACGATGAAATTCCTGTCGCGGTACCGCAGGTATCCATTTTCGAATAACTTCGAGTTGATGTTGAATTAATTGTAACACTGTTACCGTAAACACCGAAATTTCCGACAGAAAAGCGGCACATTTGCTTGGCGTCACACCATCAACACGAACACAGTAAAGTCGAGTCGCAAATTCACAGCATTACGCAACACGTGCCATGCCCGGGCACATGAGCAAGGAGACGAGATGTGGCTGTCTGAGTACATCCTGGTATAAGCAGGTCCATCGCGCTAGCAAATAGTGCGGAGATACGTGCTCATCTTTCGACCCTTTTCTAACTTGTTTTCTGGTAATTATTTTATTTGGCGAATACAACACCACTTAACGTTTTGTTTTCTTCATCCGAAAAAACTATATCTGTGATCAGTACTCAGAGAAAATTGTCTGTCACTAACATTGCTGCGCGCACGAATACTAACACAGCACGGAACGCCTGACGCTCTTTTCAATGAAAACTTCCCTTCGCACGACCGGGCTACAGCGTCGACGCGCGCGGCATTCACGCCGCCCCTCCCCGGCCGGTCGTTGTCCCCTCTACCTTTTCAGCGCTTCCCAGAATTTCCTTTCCGTGCCTCCTTCCGTCCGGCTTGGGTCGCTCTCCCCCTTTCTCAATGACTAATTTCAAAGTGGGCTCCGCGGGAGAAGGAATGTGGTTATTCGCAGATGCCACCATATTTCTGACTGCACCCGCACCTACTGGGGGCCGCGAAAGTTCTTTCCAATTTGCTTCCACACTGAGAGGGCCGTTTTCAGAGAAGCCCGCTTTTTTACTTGACCGCGGCAGCGAGGGCCACAAAGGAAGAATTCTCCGAACTTATACATCTTTCGGCCGACGTTCATTTGCAAGCTTTGCCGACGCACAGTATCCAAAGTTGCAACCTGAATTTGAGGCTTTAATTGTACTTTTCCCGTATTGTTGGTATAATAAATACCTAACGTTATTGAACAAAAACTTTCATATAACCGGCCGATGAACCTCATCATCGTTATTCAGTCTGTGTTGTAGATGTAGCTAGGTAAATCATGAGTGTATAAATTACGCGTCATAAGTCATATTGAAACCAGCAGAATAAGATTTAGTGGGTGCTCGAATTATACCTTTATAGGCTAACACTTTTTTATTAGCGGCTGGAGACTTGGAGCCATGTCACTATGTAGTTAGCTAAGGGAGCTTTTATGGATGCAGGCTGTAAATTCTGCACCAAACGCTTTCCTAATTCCGGCTAAATGTTGCTTAATTGTCACACGTCTGAAGGTTTACAGTTATATGTTGTGCTGTAGCCAGCCGCAGAAGCTTTTATGGGTGCCTCTCCTTAGCTTTAGGGCAGATTCTCTCCAATAGATGGCAGAAGACAGCTGAATGGTTCCAAGTATGTAGACTTAGAGCTAGACAATGGTCTATATCCAGCCAAATGAGCTTTTATGGCTTTCTCTCTTTAGCTTTAGGACGAATTCTTTTCAATAGCTGGCAAAAGACAGCTCATTGGTTTTGAGTCTGTAGAGTTAGAGCTAAACAACGGCCTATAGCCAGCCAAACGAGCTTTTATGGCTTTCTCTCTTTAGCTTTAGGACGAACTCTTTTCAATAGCTGGCAAAAGCTGAATGGTTTCAAGTCTGTAGAATTAAAGCTAAACAATGGTCTATAGCCAGCCAAAAGAGCTTTGTCGCGGCTGGTCTATAGAACTAAAGCCATAAATTTTTCTTTAGCTGGCTACGGTAGTCTGAATGGCTGTGACTCTATAGACTAAACATACTACGATGTTCTATAGTCGTCTAAAGAGAATTGTATGATTTACATTCTTTAGTGCAGGATGCATAAAAACTTCAATAGCTTGCTATAGCCTAATTTATGCACTTTTATGGGTCACCATAGGGACCCATAGGCGGCCATAGCTCACCATACATTTTTCTATAGACGCCCCTAAGGCATTTTTGTATGGGTGAGTGGGGTTGTAGTTCATTGTGGCTTATAGGGCTACGATTGATTGCCGACCGCTTTACCATGGTTGTTTATTTATTCACGTACCGTATTCGAATTAGTTATTGTTTTGTTCGCCCTGGTTGCTCTGCCTGTAATGACTGCCAGGTGTGGTTTTAAGGCGAGGGTATCACTCAACATTTAAATATTGGGGGAAGGTCTTCGCTGGCCACGTTTTGTCTTGCGCACTTGCTTCTCTGTGGTAGTGCTGTTGAAAGAATCCCCGGGCAGACAAATTAGATCAAGTGCTGACACTTGCTAAATAACTGCTAGAATGAAACGACAAGTTTCAGAAAGACGTATCTAGCAAAGTGAAAGAACTCTACCTTAATGTGACAGACATTAAGAGGCGCCCTTCTGAAGTAGAGAAGAAATGTGATTCTGTCAGCAACATCCTTGTGGACGGCAGCAGTGTCAGCGCTGTGCTAAACGAAGCATGCAATCAGTTCAGGAACACTGATTCAAACCGAACTCGGCGATCGAGCGGGGTTGTTGACGGCCTTAAAGCAGCATGAGCCAGAACAACCTTATTGTTAATGACCATCGTGAGAGCAGATTAAGGAACTGGGCGGAGACTGAAGAAACGATTAACGAGTTCGTTAGCGAAAACTTGGACATGCAGGTTGGAGAGATCGTACGGTGACGCAGAATAGGTATATTGGAAAGGAAGAATGGTCCGCAAAATAGTGCCGAATTTCTCAACTTTAATGACAAACATGATCACTCAAATTCATGGAGCTTAAAGAGGCTGAGTCGCAGCGTGTACAAATCGCGGATACCTTTTTGCCAAGAATGCAATTACTCTAAAAAAAGGTTAGAGAATTTGCCCATGCAACGAAAAAATCTGGTGAAACATACAAGGTTCTTTCTGATAAGCTTGTCTTGAATGACCGAATTCAGCGTCTCGACCCCCTAACTAATAATGTTATGCCCCTGCCGAAGCGCGGAACGTCTGGTATGGAACAGAGCCCGGCACTTCTAGAAGAGCCAAGGGCCACGGCTACTAAAGAACAATGACTGAAAAATCGCCCATCATCAAAACTCTGAATCCTTTTTGCGAATTCTGTAGCTTATTTATAAACAGGACCTCCTTTGCTCGTTCACTGAAATATGTTCGACAGATATTGGGCTTGTAACTGAAACGTGCCTTCCTGGTGATGTTAGTGATTGCAATTTATCATTGGCTAAACATTTTTATATATTCAGGAAAGATAGACCAGTTTCTCGCGGTAACGCTATTGCTATAGCTGACACAAAGAACCCGCAAGCTCATTTATTCGACACAATCTCATGTATGGAGATCCTATGGGTGGTACTCCTGCTATCAGCTTCTGTATGTTGTTATGTTACGGTCTGCTATCGTCCCCCAGCTTCTTCCCCTGAATTTGTTGAGCATATCAGGGAATCACACTTTCAAAAAAACAAGTACCAGAAATGTGCGATAATTCTTACTGGTGACTTCAATTAGCCAGGGATTGATTGACCGCACATGACACCACAAAGAGGCATGAATGCAAGAGTTTCTATACGTGTTATTCTTGTTCAGTGTGAATCAAATGGTCCCGTTGCCTGGACGTGCCCCCACAATTTAAGATCTTGTGCTGGCTACTGAACCAAGCACAATGCTTGCACATGTTTTGGATAGCATCAGCGATCACAACGCAGTGAACTGCGAGCTAACTTTGCAAAGATACAAAACCAATAATAGAAAAGGAAACAGCCGCGCACAGCCACTTGAAGGTAAAAGCTTAATTGTTCTCACTTTGTGCGCAGTTATTCCCTCCCGTTGCGCTTAGAATTGTAAATGACAACTGGGAAATTGTACGCGATAAGCTTCTGGAACTGGAAGAAAAATACGTTCCAGAATGCACTATTACGTCATCGACGCAAAGGGTGTGGTTTACGCTCACCATTGAACGCTGCATCAACAAGAAAACGCGACTTTATTCAAACGTCACAGGATCTGATTCATCCGATGGCTAGAAGCTCCACACGGAACAATCTAAACTGTGCGAAGCGTGAATCTAGGCGGCCAAGAAAAACGTTTTTACAACAATGTGTCAAACCTACTACAGACCAACCCCCAAATTGGTCTAAGAGATAAATCTAAACTACTCATCATTATCGTACATATTATTATCTACAAATGGTACGCTTCTTTCCTTGTCAGACGCTGCAGAGCAATTGAATTCTATTTTGTGTTCGGCGTTTACGAATAAAAGCGCATTACCAGCATTCTTAACACGCATTCCTTAAGCTCAGCAATCGATGGCCTGCTTATCGGTTACGAGTATAATGCTGCAGCCATTGTTTTAACTCCAAAGAACTCTGCATTAGGTCCCTATGAAATATTCACCAAACTACTCAGAATGTTTATTTATTTTAAGTTGTTTGGTGAATATTTGGTGAATATTGTGAATATGGTGAATATTCACCAAACTACTTGAAGTAATTAAACATTTTGAGTAGTCCCCCGAGGTATACCCCCCCACCTAGCTGTTTTATTTGTGCAATTCATGGACACAGGATGCGTACCATTTGTTTGTAAAATCGTCCCTCATACCCATGCTCAAGTGAGGAGACCCATCTCTGCCTCTTAATTTTAAACTCATTTTGTTACCCACTATGTATTCAAACTTCTAGAACACACAATATCATCATCAATAATGAGCTACCTTACAACTCACAGCTTCTTTCTTTCCATTCAATTCAGTTTTGAAAGGGCGTGTCAGTGAAACTCAATTGTTTGAGTTAT
Source organism: Haemaphysalis longicornis (assembly GCA_013339765.2). Lineage (NCBI taxonomy): Eukaryota > Metazoa > Arthropoda > Arachnida > Ixodida > Ixodidae > Haemaphysalis > Haemaphysalis longicornis. The sequence continues at coordinate 158,869,895 of CM023449.1, read as the reverse complement.
TACTGATCTCCATATTGCAGTACATACTTCCTCGGAAATAAATGCTATATTGATAGATTTCGCCAAGGATTTCGGCAAGGTCCTTCACATCCGCCTGATAAAAAAACATAATGCTCCTAATATCAAGACTGCTGTGAACAGGTGGATCAATAACTTCTAACTTACCGGTATGAGTGAGCAACCATTATTAACCGTTTCTCAACTTTAGCTCAAATAACTTCCGTTGTCCCACAAGGATCAGTCTACGGTTCTATATTATTTTTAATAAATATATGTGATATTACAGTAATTTCTGTCCTTCTATCTGTATATTTGTAGATAACTGCGTTATGTATAGACATATTACGAATACCCAAGATTCGTTATCCTTGAATGCAGACATATCAACATATCAATTGATATTGCCTACCAATTTTTGTCAACGTGATTTAGATGATATCTTTTTTTCTTTATTTGTGTGAATAGCGTTATCATGCCTAGCGAGACATTTTACAACTTTGGATAAAGTTGCACTGTATCATGAGGAAATGCATATAAGGTTTGTGTAACTTTTCTATCATGTTGCTAGCGTCTTTTTTGTATTGGTAGTATCAGTCGCTTTTTATTATGTAGTGAACTTGGTTGTACATATTGTGAATATAGTTTTTTTTTGTTCATGTTATTTTACTAGACATGATGCTTGTTTTTATAAACTTGCTCTGTACAGGTACCAAACTGTCTATCTCTTTTGCGTAAAATGTACCAGCACGGCTGTTGAACTGCAGAAGGGCAAAGTCCTCCTCAGGCGATCAACTGAAAAAAATGGTGTAGAGGTCGCCAGATGGAACTAAATGTGCCAAAACTAACCCGATAACATTTTCTAACGCTAGGATGTCAGATCCCTGTTACTATTTTCTTCAGCCTTTCTGGGTAGCCGTGCGAGCCATCCAGGGCAACTCGTTTCCTCAAAAAAAAATTGATATTGTGCCTGTACAGGTCGTAGCAATGGTAAAATTAATGGGGGTCACCATGACTTTGTATCTAACCGGAAACCATAATATCGATATAATAGCAATCAAAGCACCTAAATCCCCAGATTCATTAAACACAACCTTAATTCATTCATTCATTTATTCATTATTTCATTCATTCATTCATTCATCCTGTATTTGAAGAGACCAAAATACATACTGTGCTACAATTACAGAGACTAAAAGCTGAATCGCCTGACGGGCTGTGCGTGTACATTTTACGCAAAAGAGGTAGGCAGTCTGGCACCTGTGCAGAGCAAGTTTAGAAAAAAAGCAACACGTCTAGTGAAATAACATGAACAAAAAAAACTATATTCACAATATATACAAGCAAGTTCACTATATAATTTAAAGCGGCTGATACTACCAATACAAAAAAACGCTAGCAACATGATAGAAAAGTTACACAAACCTTATATGCATTTCCTCGTGATACAGTGTAACTTTATCCAAATTTGTAAAATGTTTCGCTAGGCACAATAATGCCATTCACAAAAATAAAGAAATAGAGATATCATCTAAATGACGTTGCGAAAAATTGGTAGGCAATATCAATTGATATGTTGAAGACCCAATGACTGCCATATATATTTATGATGCTGTTTACACGCGCTTACTGAACGCGTGAAATCTACATAATCATTTAATTGATTAAGTATAAACTGTTTCGTTTGCAGTTGTGTGTTTCCCATATATTTAGTGGTTTTCCGCATACTCCTGTTTTTTGTCGTTTGGAATAACAATTGTCGTGATCTACACCCGCCATGTAAAGGTTATTTATTTGTATGTACTGAAGCACTTTCAAACAGTACAGCTGATTCGCTTTTAATGTGTCGTGCTTCACAAACACGGGAGATGTTTGCAGACTCTGGTAGTTTCCGTGATAGTTTTGAAAACACCTAAGTACTTTCTTCTGTTGCACAATTATTTTATTATAAATACCAGACGTCGTTGTTCCCCAGACCAGTAATCCATAACAGAGCTTCGAATAGAACAAACACCGGTAAAGAAGTTTATTTAGCCAAAGCGGAGTTACAGTCGTTATCCTGTACAGAATGCCAACTGTTCGAGCAAATTCGGTCCAAAAGCCTTCAATGTGTGCTTCCCGTGATAATTCCTCATGAAGCCACACTCCAAGAAACTTTTGCTCTCTAACCCTTTCAAGAAGCTGGTTAATAAACGTAATTGCAAAAGTAGTGCTTACCGTTTATTTATAGGGCGAAATATGATGTACACCCGGCGTCAAAATAAGCCGGGGCACGCGACCACGTGGAAAAATGCTTCGCCGCGACATCTGACGTTGCAGTTCTGGTGTCGAGACAGCGATGTGCGCGTGCGCGTCCAGCCACGCTCGCTAGCCCATCTTTTCCTTCGCTTCAAACGGCAACGCTGGTCAAATTCAGCGCTTGGCGCCAGGGGCCACTTTCGTTGCTCAGCCCGTCTTGCTCGCGCACGCTTCAGAGTCCGCGGGTGAGGGTGAAGCTCTGCGCTGCTCTGACAAAGGATACATTGCAATGGGACTGCTATCTTAGTTTTAAATATTGTATTCTTTTTTTACGCTATCTAGATGCGAAAATGTCGGTCTGCCTGCGTGCCAATCAATTCAACTACACCGCCAAGAACAGTTTAAAAATTCTTAAAGGCAAGGTAAAAATACACAATCCATTGCAAACCACTTCAGCTTCTCCCATGGCTTATGCAGGTTCACAACATAACGAGAATGCCAGAGTTTTTTTCCGTGCCAAGTAAACACGCTGGGTTAGTGTTTACGACCGCAAATAAAAATTGTCGCGTTAAATGACGTTCCGGAAATGTGATACAATAGCAGGAATTAAAACAAAAAATATGATCTGCTTAAGCTTCACCCAGCTGAAAAAAAGAAAAAAAAAGAAATAATCACGCACTCCTAACAAATTGTGAGTGGTACTTGCAAACGGTGGAAAACGTAATTTAACTGAGCAAACGTTCATTGCATTCAGCAACGGGGAAATGAAAGGGAAGGAGAACATGGAGGGTGTTAGCGCCGGAGAGGAGATGGTGTTACATTGCAGCGGTTGCAGAAGGCAGTCGTCTTTGACTGATTGATTGTAGGTTTTAACATGCCGACGCAACGCAGGCGTTGAGGCGCGCCATTGTCGAGGTCTATGGATTAATTTTGACCACATGGGGATCTTTAACGTGCGCCGAAATCTCAAACACACAGACGTTTTTGCTGCAGTCGTCTTTCAAGCACATATTTTGTGAAGCGGGTGAATACGCGGGTAATTTTTTTAACGTTGCATTGGCGATCTCTGCGGCCCCGTGGCCATGTTGCTTCCCATATACCATGTAAAACGCGACATAACTATTATGCCCTCTGAAATATCCTGACCAGATTTTACATTTTAGCCGACCGGCTGTCAAGATAATTCTTTCTCGGCAACATATCAGGACTAGCGCCCAGTAAAGCACTGAAGAAAAATAACAAAAACTAGTAAAGTTTGGCGCCAAAGGCCCCCGATAACATGAGCATGTATCTGCATAGTGATCATGTCGTTTTCGAATGTGGGCCACGGATGCAGCAGTGACGCTATTTATTGTTATGCGCTCAAGCTTACGATTGGCCGCCGCTTCCCCGCAAAACGTATTTCAGTGTGGTGGGCAGGACAAGGGGGCTCAGTATATCAAAATGCCACCACGTGTACCAGTTGAAGATCGGAAGCTAATAACGAGAATCCTCGTGGAGGGGCTGCCGCAGCGATTCATATGCCAACGGACGGGACGATAAAAACCGCGGTGATTCGAATAATTCGTGCCTTTCGCAATGAAGGAAGGATTGCGGATGCCCAGAGGCCTGGCCGACCAAGGGTCACACAACATATCGAGGACGAACTCATTGTTTTGGCAGTTGTCGCAGACCCCTTTCTCAATCCGAGTGAAATCGGTGACGATTTGTCTATGGAAGTGTCCACGTCGACATTACGCCGGCGTTTGAAGGAAGCCGAGCTTTCGAACTATGGCTGCACAAAAGCCTCTCCTGACTGGGCGACAATACCAGCAGCGGCTGCAATTAGCACAGGAGCACCAGCATTGGAGCCAAGAAGAATGGGGCACTGTCGTTTTTTCTCACGAATCCACCTTTTGTACTCGCTGGGATCAGCAGCGGCTGGTATGGAAGCTCTTGAATTCGAGGTAACCGCTGCTCTCACTTTCTCATGTCCGCATCGTTTGCTTGCTTGGAAATGGCGAAAGCTCTCCCGGCTTTCACCAACCAATTGCATGTTTTACGAAAAAATATTAAAACTCGTTCCACCGATTGTGATTGGTATCTACTGAACCAGCGCCGAGCCTCAGTTGCACCCGTTTACTTCAATGGCAATCTCTCTCCGTAGATTTCGTTATAATTGCAACAAACTAATTCTCCAGCGTTTACACTTCACTACCTAATTACGACACGTAAACGAAACTCGGCATATCAGTATAGTCGTCTTATCAGCAAATTTTCATATAATTGGTTTTTGAATACATATAATACCACATGAGTTAAAGCCGTTTTCTTTAATCATATATGCCTCGCAGCGCAACAGGCTGTGTGGGAAGGCAAGCTTACAAACACCAAGCTTCCACGATCTTCATAAAGTCGGCTTTACCTGTAAACACAGACGCATTGCTGGGAACTCCGGAGGGAGCGTAAAACGATACAACGACAGGCTGTAGTGAAGCCCAGCCAAAAACAGCGCCGATGTTACAAATACAGAAGTGGGAGAGCATCTGGAATACAATTTTGTCACCGCGAGATGGGCAAGATTAGTTATCTGTCACAGCAGGGCCGAGGGAGCAACGCATCTTCACCCTTTTTTTCGGTTGCTGAAGCGTGTACGAGCAAGACGGGTTGAGCAAAGAAAGTGCCCCCTGGCGCCAAGCTCTGAATGTGATAAGAGCTGCCGTTTGAAGCAAAGGAAAAGACAGGCTATCGAGCGTGGTTGGACCCGCATGCGCACATCGATGTCTCGACACCAGAAGTGCAACCTCAGATGTCGCGGCAATGCATTTTGCCACGCGCTCGCTTGCCCCGGCTTATTTGGACGCGGGGTGTACGTGGTTTTCCTTTCCTGGCCTTCAAATGTAGCATGTTATATTTCAGCCACTTGGACTGGCGTCGCATGTAATCGTTGATTGATTGATTGTGGGGTTTAACGCGCCGACGCAACGCAGGCGATGAGGCGCGCCGTAGTGGAGGGCTCCGGATTAATTTTGACCACCAGGGGATCTTTAACGTGCGCCGAAATCTCGTACACACGGGCGTTTTTGCTTTTCGCCTCCATCAGAAAAGCGGCCGCCGCGGCCGGGAATAGAACCCGCGACCTCGTGCTCCGCATGTAATCGTTAACGCTGCTTTAAATTGACGTAAGATGAGTGGATGTGAAAGAACTATTCGTTTCATCTGCAGACATTATGAGTTTAGAGTTTTAGAGTTTTGGTGAAGGAGGTATGAAAACAATATCCTTTATATATGTTAGGAAGAGGAATGGTCCGGAACTCTAGCCCTAGGGGACACCTTGTTTCAACATTATTTTCAAGACATTATACCATCAACTTCCACAGTTTGGTAACGATGATGCAAATAGGACTCCGTAAGTTCAAGGGCAATTTCACGTTCATCATAAATGAACAACGTATTAAGCACTAGGTCATATTGTATGGCGTCAAAAGCTTTCTTAATGTCTAAAAACAGTACAAGGGTGTATTTTCGATTTTCCCTGCTGGCTAATATTGTATCTCTGATAAGAAGTAACGCCTGCTGAGTCGAACACCGTTTTCGAAAGCTACATTCGCTGTTTGTTATTAAACCGCCTACATTAAAGAAAAAAAGGAGTCCGTCCAAACTAACACCCTCAAAAGTCTAGATAGTGCTGTTAGCATGGGGATTAGGGCGTAATTTGATGGGTTCTCTGGATCACCACCATTAAATATAGGAGTGACTTTTGCAACTTATAACTTTTATTGGAAGGTGCTAGTGCTTAAGGTAAGATTTATAATGTATGCAAAAAGTTCGGAGAGAAACGTTGCAATTTTTTTTATCTCGGACGGCCCGATGTCATCAATTTCCGCTGTAACGTTTAGATTCAGCTTCTTTATCAAAGATTCTACCTCCTTGGAATCAGTAGGTTTAAAAAAATGGACTCGGAAATACATGTGTCAGATGCAGTAGTTTGAGCATTATCGGTTTCGTTCCGGCTGTTATATAAAGCTGTGTTCACAAATAAGATCACCTACGGCCTCCCCACATACCTTCCTATCATATCGTGTTTTTGTGGCCATTTTGCGATATGTTTTTGTTTTCCCGGTCATCCTGTAAGCCTCGTCCCACACGTTTCTTGGGTTTTCCTGTAAATACTCAAACTTCGTACGTAATTATTGTTGCTTCACTTTCATAAGATCTGATGTCAACATATTTCGGTATTTTTTGTATTTGGTTAACAATTATGCATCGCGTTTTTTTAAGATGCTCTTCATATAATTTGTTCTTTGTTTTAATTGTGGCGCATATGATTGAGCTCATAGATGGTTTGCGAAATTTTTTTGTTTGCTCGGAAGTACATTTTTCTAGCGGTAAAGCAGCGCAGTGACAAGCATTTATGTGACCTCAAAAACATTAAAGGCGTTCTCAGCGTCCCATTGTAGGTAAACAGAGTTCCAGTCCGCCGATTCAATCGAGCGTAGGAATATTTCTAGAGGATCGTTGATAATTTTCTGTCGAAGATATACCCGTTCGTTATTTCCGTGTTGGTTTTTAGCGTAGGAACGTAGTAGAAAAAAAACCAGCAAATGATTGCTCCGGTGGCATGATAGCACACCGCTGTGACATTCGTGTGGATGCATGTTCTTTGCGCATACGTCTAGCAGAGTAGCATTGTGCGTAGTTCATCGCTTGAGCTGATGAATAAGATGTGCAGCATCATATGTACATGATAAAGCATTCAACTGTTTCGTATTGTTATCACTACAACAAAGATCAGTAATAATGTCACCCAATACAACATAACGATATTTTTCACATACTGACGACGACAGGAACATCTTAAAAAATTCTAAAAAGTTCTTTCGTCCTTGCGGGGGCCGGTAAAGTAGTAGCACTACCAGTTTCCAGAACCTAACCGCCAAACAATCCACATCGGCCGAGATAAAGGAAATGTGATTGAGTACTTGAAAAGCCATTTCGTCTTCGAAATATATGGCTAAACCACCACCTCTTTTGGTTTTATGGCATGGACACTCGGACGTACAGCCATACAAACATGGCGCACTATTAGGATTTTAGCCCACGTCTCTGAAAAGGCAACGATTTCGTAGCGCTCATTATAAGATTCAAGAAAAGGGCAAGGTCAGCTTTTGTTTTTATACTTCTGATATTCATACGGATAAATGAAAATGGAGTTCCAGGGCTGCAGAATTCACGATTAAATTCCTCGGGGCCATCGTTCTTACCACTAAGTTCTGAGTTCATCGCCATATCGCTATATCATACAGTTACGGTCCCATTTAGGTCCCGTTTTTTTAAATAACATTTTCCCGATTTATACCAGGTCAGCATAAGTGGAAACTTAGACGCTTTTCGCTTTTTTGTCTAAGCAGGCTTGCATTTTGCAAGATGCCATCCAAACAAATTCCACCCCAGTTCTTTTTTCTTTCTGATCACTGCGGAAAGCAAAACCTCGGTTACTTGAGTAAGGTGCTCATTGAAATAGCTTGCATCTTTTGTTTCAATGTCTAAAACAGAGGCGTCTACTCTCTTGTTCCTTAATTTTGTAAAGAGGCTGTCTCGCTTGCTGCGGTGCACAAATTGTACAAATATGTTTTTTGTGTCCCAGTTCTTTAAGTGCACCCAATGACGGGTGTCCTTTGACGCCAACGCTCTCGCCTGTTTGCTGGATGGCGGGAAGCGGGTCGATGTCGATTGATTGATTGATTGTGGGGTTTAACGCGCCGACGCAACGCAGGCGATGAGGCACGCCGTAGTGGAGGGCTCCGGATTAATTTTGACCACCTGGGGATCTTTAACGTGCGCCGAAATCTCGTACACACGGGCGTTTTTGCTTTTCGCCTCCATCAGAAAAGCGGCCGCCGCGGCCGGGAATCGAACCCGCGACCTCGTGCTCAGCAGCGCAACGAAGCGGGTCGATGTCACTTGGCACGCCTTTAATCCAAAGATTATGAAGGCTTCGTATCGCTCTAGATCCTGGAATTTGCTCGCCAGCCTGCCATTCTCATCATTTAGCTCTCTGTTTTGTTTGGCAAGATCATTTATGTCTTGTCTCAATTTTCTTTTCTTCAGTCGCCGTCTTGACGCCATTGCCGGCGCCAGTGTAGAACGAGACAGTTTCTTTCAGTTCACGACGTTTGACATCTAAATCGCGTGTGTACTTGTCCAACGCCGATAATAGCTACCGCATGTCCTTCGCGTCCGTATCATCATTTGAAGAATCTGGCTAATGGCACCCCTTGCGCTGTCTTTTCCCATCCAAATACTGACAGTACCACACCGAATTCGGCAGCAGCGCAGTAAAAGACGACAAGGCGGGCAGATAACTTGACAGTACATTTCGCACCTGCAAAAAGGGGAAATCGTAGTTTAGACTCGCGTTCTTTGTGCACTTCCGCTGAATTTAGGGGTGCATCGTTTTCGCGGCTTTTATGTTGCGGCAGGCCCAGGAGCGCGGTCGTCACTGTCTCGTGTTGAGGCGCACGCCGTAGATTCTGGTGAGAGGTGACGACCGCAGTAGCCACCACTGACGGCGAATACGAGATTGCGACGAACCGCGTCCGTTCGCCTAACCTGTCAGTATGCGCAGGAAAGCCAAGTTTTCAAAAAATAGCAAGCCTATTTTAAACTGGCGTTTCTTGTGCATTGCCGCCGAACTGCTAACACGTCCACAAATCTTCTGGTGTACCAAACATGGAATATGGAGCCCTAATCTCGAACACCAGCAGTCGTATCTCGTGAATAAATTTGAAGCACCCCAAAAAAAGCTGCCCATTCATTCTCAGGAACTACTCACGAACATAAAGAATAACAGAAATAAAAAAATCCCAGAACGTACCAGCTCTACAACAACGCCGGCTTCATAGTATTTTATCAGGTTTTGTAGACTGCCGCAGGCAGTTTTGTCGGACGGTGTTGCACAATAAACGAGATAGTCGCCTTTCCTTCGTATAGATGATGCATTTAGACTGCAGCCAATACTCGCACGTACTAGCCTATTTTCTTCTCTTCACTATAAATACTATTAGTCATTGAAATCAGCTTCCGGGTATCATCGTCACCCTCATGACACAGACTCATTTATCAAAGAGTAACAGTTAATCCTCGGTGTATAAATCGTTTTTCAATGCTTGTGTAATTTTCAAACCCGTACATAGACTGGTTGCAATTTGATAACTATTGCGCCTTTTCTGTACACCCTCATTGTGCAACCCGGCTTTTCAACATGAATGTGTTTGTATTTGTATTTTCATGAGTGTTGCTGAGTTTATTTTGTGTGTTTTTTTCAGCCTCACACCTAAATAATTCTCATTAGGGCGTTTAGGCTGAATGAATAAAAATATAACAAAAACTAGGTTCTGCTTTCACAGCTCCACTGTCGTTGTTCTTACTCAATGCTCTTCAATGGGCCTGTAAGGTATAATAAATAAATATCTTAGAGTTAACCCCCGCAGCCAGTAGCGTGTAACGCCCTGCGATTCCCCAAGAATGCACACTTGGCTAGAGAACGCCTCCAATCGTTGTAATAACAAAAAATAGAGATAATTTGTGAAACAAAACATTAAAAACCCAAAAAGTAAGAAATCTACAAAAAATGAAATTTTTACGAAAAGGCTCTAAAAAAACAAACAAAATGAATGTTCTACATCCCTCCTAAAAACCGATGAATGAAGAAAAGTGCTGCAAAAAACCATTCAAACCATTAAAAATACGAGTAAAAAATTGGCGACAATAGTGAGAACTCGTCTAACGCCCTGCCTATTCACAAAAATTCAGCTTTGGCGGGAATACACAGTGATTTATTGATGGTAGGGTTTACGCCCCGACGCAATGCCGGCGATGAGGCGTGCCGTAGTGGAGGGCTCTGGATTAATTTTGACCGCCTTGAGATCTTTAACGTGCAAAGAAATCTCGTATTCACGGGTGTTCTTCTTTCTTTTCGCCTCCATCAGGAAAGCGGACGCCGTGCCGGGAACCGAACCCGCGTCCTTGTGCTCGGCAGCGCAACGCCTTAGCCAAAGAGCTAGTGCGGCTGGTGGAAATACACTGTGATTATTGTGATAGCCTAAATGGAGATTTTTGGTCAAACAAAATTTAAACAGAACTACAAAGTAATAAAAATTGACAAATTCCGAAATACGATCTGTAAAAAAGAAAAATATGCATCGTATACATAACTCCCCTCTCAAGGCCCTGTTATAAACGACATTCAACGGCGAAAAAACGTTCAGCATACATGAAAATATGGCAAAAAACGGCATAAAATTGTGAATGCTCTCCACTTTTACAGAAATGCTGATTTAGCGACAGAAAACCAGTAATAATTATAATAGCGTTTGAATAACCAAACAATAAACAAATCGTAAAATAACATTTTCACAAAAATGATCTTACAAAATAACAAATATTTATTTTATACATCTGGCCCCGAAACCGAAAAAAGATGCAAAAAAGTCCCCAAAATTGTTGAAATAACGTACAAAAATAGCGTAAAAGGGTCCACCCTGCACTACGCTTTGCTTCTTCGGATAAAATCCATAATTAGTTAAGTAAAGCAGCTTCGTCGCTAGAGTGGTATATGTTTATATCAGTCGCAAAAATAAACAAACGAAAACTTAAAAGGCACAAAATAGTCCAAGCCTTTCGCTACTGAAAGCCATATTTGGCTGTAAGGAAATCAATCTCTAGAGAAGCGGCCCGAGAATGCTACGCATTACTTGGCAATTCTTCGTATTTCTGCCAAGTGTTTTTTTGTTTCTTGTTAAGCATTTGTGTGGAATCATGTTGGTGAATGGTTCACTTCCCAGAGGGTGAAACCTCAGTTTAACACTGTGTTAAACTTCCTTTTCTTAAGGTGAACAAACGTTAGTTTGCAGTGTACGAGCTGTGTGTCATCGCTTTTGTCGTCTGTGCAGCATTATTGTTTAGACATAACCATTAACGAACTGAGTTCACAGACGCAAGAGAACGCATGCGCAACGTTTTCGAGTCTCTGCAGTGTTAAGAAGTTTTAACATAACCTGGCCCCCCATTTCTAGCAAACATTTTTAATTCACCTGATCTCTTTCTGGGCGTCGAGCAGGTAGTATTGTTGTGTCTGGCACTTCCTGTTCTTACGGTTGCACAATCTCTGCTGCTTTATACCAGAAATGAGCTCACTCTTCCTTTTTGTGGAGGTGTTGTTGAACATCATAACAGCGAATCGTTTTTTATTTTTTTTCCCATAATTTCTGTCCCCCCCTCCCCATTTTTTCCGTCATTACGAAGTTTTATTCAGATGTCAAAAACTTTCAGGTTCTTCGCACCTTTTAAAACAGCGGCTGTGGTTACTTTTGGCTTCTGGCGGACAGAAATACCAAAAGAAATAATGACATCTGAGATTCGCTTACGGTGGTAAAACCGTGTGCATAACTGATTTCGCGCAATTAGCGCCGCACCGCCATAATTAATCTCGTGTAGCTGACAGCCCAGACTAAATCTCGTCCCACCAAATTCCAATGAGCGCTGCATAAAACGTTTAAATATAAGGGAAATTTTCACTCATGCCCTTCATGTTTTTACTATTTTTAAGGAAGAAATGTATTCATGACGTGCATCGCAATATTTCTGTTGTGCCAACGCGCTGCTTCACAAATGAGAATATAAATGAAAACAACGTACTAAACGATTGAAAGATAGAGCTCAGTGTCCCAAAGAAGAAAAAACTGTATTGCCCCGCTAGGTGAGCCATATTTTCTACATCACGTTATGCAGAGAGAACACCGCAACCCGCGGGAGAAAAGATGAATGACTTGATAGAGAGAAACTCAACTAGCCCGGAAAAAGTGAGTCGGGCCACTTGTGTCCGGAACCCATTGGAATGTTCCGAATAGAAATGATTGGCAACAGCACAACATAAAGTTTCTCAGTTATTAACTAACCTAATTACACAGGTTTTTCATGCAGAAAAACTTCGATATAAGTGTTTGCCCATACAAACGCATGAAATAGGCGATGCTATCTGATGCCATGCTTGGAAGACGCTACGTCGAACGTAAAGAACTAAAAGCTCTACGTTTCAGCTTCACGCAGACGGCAGACATTGCAGCTATTCAGCTCACATAGTAGCTGCACTGATGTCCACCCTGTCTTCAGTGCTTCAGATGACCATCTCAAGGGAAAGGAAATAACTTTTAGGAAGGGCACCTAAATGCAAGACGTTTTAATATCGAATTCACGATTACATCTACATCTGCAACAATAGCATTTTTAAAAAAATTCAAAATGTCCGCATAATACGGAACTGCAGCTAGTGTTTAAAAAAAAGAAAATCAAATTTTATGGGGTGGCACTTCTTGGCTGAGAGTGGGTGTTTTAGCTGTTTTGATTGGTATTAATTCTGGCTTCTTATGGGTTCGCATTTCTCTGTATGCATTTTCGCGTAGCGAAAAACCACCAGCGGCTTCTACCATCACAACCTAGCCATGACGTTTGAGTGAATGTTTTCGCATTAAAACATTCTGCTACAATAGTTAGTGTACCAACAAAGCAAATATGAACATGTTTTCAAACTTAAAACGCTAATGGCATGGTATTGTAAAGGTCAAGATCTGCCGAGTCACGGGAGCCTGCGGCATATTTAGGGGAAATGCAAACTCGAAGTTGACCCCCCACGGTTCTTACAAATATAAGTACGCATTGATTTATTTGATACCAAACGAAAAACCGGCATCGCCTAGAGGCCCGCTACATCAAACAGGAAACGAAAAATGCCATTACGGTAAGCCAAGGCTGGCCCGGAATGTTCTCACCCGGATTGAATAAGGCCGACCGGAATGAGTATTGGTTCTTGGGAGCCTGCCTGAGCAAACGCCATTTGTGTAAAATCAGGCCATCTTATTCAGCGAGCATATTTTTTTCCTTGTCGGCAAATCAGAACAAGATCCCGTTCCGCGCAATTAAAAACGCAGTTTCCCCAAAAAGGCTTGATATAGGGTTAGTGTGAGTGGTACACAGAAAACATCCAATGGGTGACATAGTTTCGACAGGAAAGAGCGGAACATGGCTCAGAGGGAAGGCGAGAGTGTAAATTACCGAAATATGCTACAAATATAGCGCTGCCGTGACATCCAAACAATGTTATGTACCGACTGGCTACTCCATAGTGCAAAGCTGGAACCTCTAATTTTTCTAACGGTTATGCGTGGCAGCATTGTTTTACTCAACTCATGTAAAACATTAATTTATCATATTCGGGATGGCGGAACCATAGCTTGTTTTCACAGCTAGGCATCAGAGTAGAAATCACGCGCGCTTTGTGTCCAAATCATGGACTACCGCTATTAGGTCGTCATCCAAATCAACATCTACCAAGTCAACATCCACGACATCGCTCAAGTCATCGTGATCCACTGTCACCATCCAAGTCATCGTCCAAACCATTACCTACCACCATTACGTATTCATGTCTTAAACGGCCGTTCTATAATGTGGTAGCCTTGAGGATTGTTAACGTGCTGTTATGTCTAGTGCAAGCATCTTGCATTTTTTGCATGCACAGGTGACGCGGGTTACACAATTTTATAATATGTAACAGCGTTAACCCCTGAACTTTTCACGGCGTAGTCATGGCGAACGTAAAAAACTATGACTGGAAATGCTGTGAAAGTGATGAAATATTGACTTGCGCTTTTCCCACGAAAAAGTGCGAGTCAGAAGAACCGCGAAAATTGCGCTATACAAAACAACCTGTGCAGATTATGTTTGCAAATTGATTTAATGTCGCATTTGGAATACATATATCAATAACTAACAATACCAATTTTGTGCACGCTCTTTTTTGGACTATTTTGACGTTTTTGTTCCTACATGCTACAATAGAAGCAGGTGTTTCCTAAACGAGAGAACACGAGGAGCGTTTGCTCGCAGCGTGTCGCTGCGGCTCGTCTTTGCTTAGCTATACACGCTTCCTGTTGCTTAAACGCTTTGATCACGGAAGTTAAACGCACACAAATCGGAAGTACGAAACGACTTCTGTTACGCCGAAAGTAATGAAAACCTTAAATAATATTAAAATGTTTCACTTTTTAGTTCACTTTGAGAACCCTATTTTCAGCATCGTGTGGAGGAAGTAATAGCTAAACTTTCTTTTAAATATTTATTTTGTATTTAGGTAAGCCAAAAATAGAAATCGGTGAATAAAACAAATCAGGTTCACTTCTGGGCACATGCTATGTAAATCAGTTCTTACCTCGATCCCTTTGTATCCTCGTAAAAGCTTTTACAATACAATCCGTGCTGATTGTAATCTCTTTTGTAAGCCCTGCGTCCTATTTTTGCGTTATTTTTCGAAATCCTGCTCTATTCTCTGTGTAACTGTAGTGTAGCTAAGTGTATGTAACAGTATAAGAGCTGCTTACGCATGTTTTAAATGCGCTCAACACGTGCCGACGTGGGAGTTTGCGACTCTCTTAAGCTGTTTTAAAGGCGAAGCATTTCTTAGGCTCGCCTGGTCCTCCGTCTTTGATGGCGGCGCCATCCACACGCTCACTGCGCATGCGCAACCCTCCTCCTTACACCCACAGCTCCGCGATACTACACTATAAAAAAAGAAATAGTTAGCGGCGCCCGGTTTCGATTCCACGACTCTCTGGCCGCAACGGGAGGTACGCGGTGCTCTTCCCACTGCGCTACAAAACCGGGACAGGAGCAAGTGCTACGAACGCGCCTTATGTCCTTCACTCATTCAAACTACGTCAAGAAGCTACTGATACAACGAAGGCTAGCGAAGCTGAACGTCAACGGAAACGACGAACTGAAAACTTTAGAGGGGGATGCTGAATTTCCCGTGGGAAAGCTGTGGCGGGAAGCGCCACGCGCCTTGCAGCTCAACCAGCCCCATCCGCAGCGCCTCTGATGCTGATTGTGGCAGGATGCCCCTAGGGATTGGCCAACCAAAGAATCCATCACGAGATAGGTTCGCGTTCAACCACCGTCGTCATCTTCCCGTAGGGGAACCGCCGAAGAAGAAGAACGAGAAGACAAAGCTGCGAAGAGGAGGGCGTGTAGATTGCTCTCAGCCGGTGCACCAATGTCAACAACCTTTACCTCACCAAAGCTGACGAAGACTACTGATTCTACCACAGAGACAACATCGACAAGAGCATGATGGACGAGTTTCGGCGCCTCGAGAACCACCGCCTACTCACCGTAACACAACAGCACTTGCGTGCCTTTGCCACCGGTGTGGACCCGGACGCGGAATTCCCTCGGGCGCTAGTAAAAACCAGATCACTCAGCACAACGGCAACACAATGGAACCACACGGAACCGCCACGATGCTTCGCATCCTCATCAGGGTTCCCCACGGGAAGATGGTGTAATTTTTTTTCCTTACCTTTTTCCGCAGTTCTCCAGCTTCATGAATCCTGTGATTCGACACAAACGAACCTATTCTATTTTATTGTGCATGATTTGTGGACAAGCGACGAAATATATAGGTTGGTTATGTTCTTTTCTGAGTCTTCTGCAATGACAAACAGAAGATAAATATTTTCAGCATCTCTGCCCCCTCTATAGCAAATATTGTCTAGAGCCTATTATATCGATGCCGCCCCTGCAACCAACTGACTTTTCTGCCCTAGAGGAGTGAAGAAATCAGAAAAAAAATTCACTATGAATATTAGTGAACGTCACAGGGTATACTTGCATTCACGGTACTGATAAAATTGTGGGTTTTCCCGGTAACCACCTGAGTATGAGCACCTGGGGTTGCAGGATTTTTTCGCAAAACATGAGTAATTCTTGTACTTCAGCTCCTACTCTCAGTCAATTTACGTGTTATTTTTTGGAAAACAAGCGCACTTTGGTATTCTTTAGCCTACGTAGAACGTTATAAGCTCTTTGTTCTTCTAGTACCGCGCGCGAAAGTAGGCGAAATTGCGTTGCGTAGCGGCGGAGAGGCTTGTCAAATACGCTTATCCGCTACTCCACTGCGAAAATTCATTTCACTGCTGCCACTAGGTTTTCAGACCCACCTAAAGGGTAGTTCTGAATAGGCATTGGTCGCAATCTGCATTTGCCCATGCACAAACAGTTTAAGCGTATCTAATATTTTATGTAGCAGCTTAGTGGTGTTTACGATCTGGTTTAAAATCGAAACGTAAAAAGAGCTACTAAACACAGACAAAAAACGTTTCTCGCAGTTGGTTGTTTTATCTACCCGCGGTGTCAAACAGAACACCATCGGCTCAAAAAAGTCGATATTCAAGAGAGGGAGCTTGATCCTGAAGTGGGGATGAATTCAGATTTCGGCGGTACTACCAGTCCCCTGAGCGGTGGCTTAAGGCTGCGGACACGGACACGATCAATAGAAATCGATACAGACCTTTTTGGCATACGTTATATTTCCTCCTACGCCTTGAACCCTGAACAAATGGTCCGCAAATGGACGCCCGATTTTAATTTACGTAAAGGTTCTTCTGACGAGTTGGGTTTGTAGTATTCAAAACGAAAATAATAAGGGGTCTCTCAGTCTAAACTTCAGGTAAAGGGTGGAAAGCAGGCTGTTGCGCGTGTCCCGCATACTTCGAGAGTTATGTTATGAAAACCTCGCCCCAGCATACGGGGGCGGGAATGGGGCGTGTCGTGACGCCCTTGTGTGCGCTCAGTGTGTCATTTCGCTCCGGCAGCCTATCTGCGGAAGGGGTACATTGTATATACGTGCATCTATGGGTTCGCTCTACCCCGAGTAAATGGCCTGAGCAGAACGCGTAGTAGGGCCCTGCATTGATGTCCGTAGGAAAGTTTAAAAAAGGTATTTTAGTCGTGTTTAAGAGCGAACTTGCAGCTGCTGGCCGTGATGTGTGCGGCGTCGTGAAATAACCCCAGGGTCATACTTAGTTCGCCGTTTACCCCGCACGTGAGCACACGCCTCACGAGGAATGCCCGGCGTCGTCCAGGATTGTACGTGGCGCTTGAAACAAATACCGAGATAACAGTTCAGGTGCGTCCGTGCCTCAAGGGAGAAGCACATGACAGCCCTAGTTGCAGACGCCCAGTGCGCGAATCCGGGTGCCGCGGGTTCAAGCTCGTGCTAACGCGTTCCACTTCGGCATAACTGTGAAAGCCTGCGGACAAAACGATCTGGGCCCGCCAGTCAGGCATGTGGAAGACGATATAGATGCATATGGCAATGACTACTTCTACCACAGTGAAAATCACAAAGGAACATGTAAACAAACTATTTCAAACCTAGTGCATTGCGTGGGGTGTTTCCTTCAGTTAAAGAAATCCTCCAGCTCCCCTATGTTTCAAGCCCAGCGCTACTTTGTGCAAGCTTCGCCAATTTTTTTTTAATTAACTTTGGGTCGACAGCATTGTACGGAGAGCATGTCTGTTAGTAATCTATACAGCCTCAACAGAGGACTCATTTTATGCCTCTTCAGTCCCCGCTCCATCACCGCGGCGGTGTTGATGGCTCAAACTTCATAAGGTTGACTTCACTGTTAAAACTTTCAAATAGAAATGACTGGACCCTTTTGGGTAATTTTAAGATGCCTAATTAATTTACAGTCACCCAAGCTGTATTTAGAATATGGCTTTGGCACTTAAACGCGATTGCATAGCGCTAGCAGTTCAGGATTGAGTACGGACAGTTCACATTGAAGCCAACCGCTTTTAGTTACGTGCTGACAGCACGTACTTGATGGACGTGTTGTGGTCGTCTTGTTTCAGAAAGTCACTCAACGTAGTTCGGTTTTGACACCTCTGATCCTTTTTTACTTATAATTAAATTGGCGCACTCGCGACCTTAATAATGTCCCTCTGCGGTAAGGTTGGTCAACTGTTAGAAGGAGCAATGCTCAAAGCCATTATTTCCAGAAACGGGATGTGCTATTACCGAACTAAACTGCTCCTTTTTAAGCAGAATCAAACAGAAGTAACAAACAAACAGTAAAAACGTTTTGGTATTGCAGCAAAAACCAACTTAAAGTGCCCCTGATTTGAATTGATCGAAGAAGTGATTTATTGAATATTCCATCGAACAATTGTTATTCACAATTACTTTAAATTGGTGTAGGAAAGTTTTTATCGCACCACTAAAAACACACATGTACTATACTACTCTTCGAATTCTTGCTCTACATTTAGTGGCAGGCTCAAATGCAATTGTGCCCAGTGCCCGTAATAGCTATACAACGTCATAGTCCCCCCTCCAATTTTCTCCAACATCATTCCAGACTTCGTTTTGTTTCCTCTACTGCCTTCTAGCGTATATTGTCTGTATTAATTTTACCAGCACAGTTTCGAAAAGCAGAATACGTCCCTTATATGTGTATGTATGGATGCGGTCGCAATACTATAGAATGTGTGGAATAGTTTCGACTTCCTCTCCGCGGGTCCCATAAGCCTTGGAATTTTGGGTACACTTCCCCACACAGCTCTTCATGTTCAACCAAACTCCTCTAGCCTCAACAGTATTCAGTTCTTATTGTGCTATAGTATCATCATTCCTTAACCTTAAGGCAGACATCCAACTGAGTTGCCAATCCGATGTGCAGCATTATTCTGTTAACAATATTCCTCATTTTCAATACAATAAATCCTGGCTAATGATGAGAATTCTTGCAATACATTCGTTGTTCTACGTTGCCGTTTTCGTGGGTTTCATATCGAACTGCAATTGCCAAAACAATTTTTCGAAACCTCGAAAAACACCACTACTCAATCTGAAGCCCACATTGCACAAAGGCTTTTTGCTTAAAGGTTACTTCTGGTGTAAATGTTAAAACAAAAATTTTCCTAACCCAATCCCCGATATTAAGCTGATACAACAACTGAATAAGAAAACCTTTTGCGTAAATCTGTGCGTGACACGAGACAGCGTTATAATGGTACATTTATGCTCAATTTGTATGTGCACATTTTGCTGTTGATTGTCCTGCTGTAGAGGCCAACTTTTTATCGAACAATAAGCACAAACTTTTACGATCTTTTTCAGAAGCTGGTCGAATTTTTTACGGCCTGGAAAACAAAACGCAAGTGGTGTTGCCGTCGCTTTAAGCTGAAACCATCCCAATCGGTCCATTTTGAAAGTCTGTTCTCACGAAAGTCACCGCTCCTCTTAGAGATGTGTAAAGTATAGGCTTGCAGTTTTTTAGATCCCCATGAACGTAAACAGCGAAACAATTTAGTGCGGAGGATCTTTCAGGACAGTTATGGGAATTCAATCAATACATGTAAACCTGGATGTAACCACCGTCTATGTAACGAATTCTTGCATTTAATGAAGATTTTCTATCCCCAATGGCAGCCTCATTGAAGCCCATGTTTTTTGCGACCTGTATGTAATAAAGGCGCGACTATGGTAAACTTTGATGTAACGAACCCGGTAGGCTGATGAGCCATTACGTTTACACTTTTTCTGAAAAATCGGCTGCAGAAATACACTACTTTAGCGAACTTCACCCACACCTCAAGCCACCGTGCGGGTAAAGTTGCGGTCTCGGTGCAGTGTCGTTTAGGGGCTAGGAAATGCTGGAGGAGCACTAATAAAAGAAAAATGCATCAGGCGCATGTAACTAGGGTACTCTGAGGTAACGCTAAAATAGCATGACCTGTGATATTACAACAGCCTTTTTTATCCGCACACAATTAGGTCGACGATCAAAATTATTTGGCCAGCGCACTTGTGCGCAGAACTCGTGTTAGGAGAAAACCGCAAAAGGTGCAGAAATTGTGGAATGGCCAAGCTGATTAGTATTTCTTCATCTTAGGAGCAACCGCTTGACGTTACTAGAAGTCTTGCTCTAACGGCTGTAAAATTTGAACTAGCTTTGTTGGAATTCTAGGTTTTACGAATGGAGAAATGAATGTTGGTAAAATGTTTTAAAAGGGTAGATTTTGGCGTAGTCATTAATTTGTTTGCGGTCTTGGTCAATAAGCCTGATTACATGTCGGCAAAGACAAAGAAGTACTGTGGCTGTTACGCAATATTAGGTGCGCATAATTTATAAGAAAGCTGTGAAACGAACAAGAAAATGTGGCGCCTACAGAATTAAATGTCTGCCCCAGTGTTGGGCCAGAGCCAACACAAATCATCAAGGACAAACCATAACCGCCAGTCGACCAATGTAGCTGGCATCTGCGAGATGGTACAAGGGATTGTTTGCCGCAGAGATAAAAGTCTGTCGGGAAAAGAAGCTGCGCTTGGCCATCCAAGCAACTTCGCGCAAATTAACTCCTCTTTACCGAAAACACCGGTCTACAGCATGGCTGCTACGCCATGAGTATGATTGCAGAAAGTGGCTGTCGCTGGTTTTTTATGACATATATCCCGAAAAAAATTATAGTGCCATAAGTCAATAAAGCGAATCTGTCATAACAGCAAGTTTATTTAGCTACCATGTAGCTGTAACCCGTAACAATTCAATTTATCTATCAATACATTGGCTTCCACCTGAGCAATACGGTTTCCAAAAACGGCTTTTACTCTTCATTTCTCTTCATGTTTTGGCACTGTTTGGCCTCCCTGGCATTGCTAAAAAAAACGCGTTATCATCACCATTTATCATAACTATCCTGAAACAAATATGGTGACTTTGGCCAGCTCAGGTGCCTGCATAGCCGTGGGAAGTTTGTCTTCGCATTTATCATAAACAATTATAAACCCCAGTTATACTACTGCAATTTACAATGTGATGTGTATCAGCTTCATTCTGTTTTTTCTTGCTACTCTTCGTAAGAAGGAAGTCCTATTATATATCCTCCGAAACCGACTTAAGCAATTTATTGTGCTTGTTTGCCTCTTCTATATTCGTCAATCTTTTCAAGGGGAAATGTTTTCTATTGTTTTCAAACGTTTACATTCTCGGCAACATTGCATTTCTGTATCATGTTCACGGAGTACTTGTTCTGCGCTGTATTTTGATTACCTGGTTCACCATATAATGACTACCGGTGGATCACCATATAATGACTACCGGGCCTCGGTCAAGCGGTGGTTATCATATTTAGCCTAAGAATTTGTATGGACATCCCCGTCAAAATAGTGAATAAAGTAAACTTATTAATGTGACACCGGCGGTCGTCAGGTATCTCTGCAGCACCAGAAAGTTACGGTGAATCGTTGAGTGGTGTTTCTCGCGTGGATAAACTGTAGTCCTTCCAACACCCAGGGCTCATACCCCTAGAATAGGGTTTTTAGCATATACATGCTTAGTGTTTACTTATCAAGTCAGCTTGAAATGTTCTACAAATGGTGGCAGCAGTTTTCTAATCTCTGTGAGATACATTTTTCTTGTGTTAAGGAAAGAAGTAAAAAAACAAAAAAAATCGCTACCATGTTGTGCGAATGGGCCGCCTCGAACAGCCCACATTGTGTATCTAGTTAAATGCAGATGTATATAGTGGTGTCAGGTAAGAAGACGAGGAAAAAATCAGGGAAGCTTGCACTCACGCGCAAAACTTGAATGGCGAAGATGTTGTTGGTGTGCATTGCCAAGCACATAGATAACTTTTTGTATCACTGTTTATTTGCATAGTTGCGGTGCTAGCAAAAACCGTCGTCACATGCATTAAAGAGGTCGTCGCCTTCACAGTGAGTGGTAAATGCAAGGTCATCCTCAGCATTGTCGATTTCCACCAGCTCAACAGGCGAAGCTTGCACTAAGTCACGCAAGGCTTGAACCGTAGCGAAGCTTTCGAATATGTTTATATATACGTGAACACTAAAGGACAGATCACCACGTAATTGTACCAGTTTTAAATTGTTTCGTTATATGTTGCGTCCTTGCTTTTCACTGCGCTAATTTGTAGTCATCGTCATTTGCATCCAAATCGTCGTTGTGCTTATGCAAGCAATATGCCTTATGCCAAGCACCCGGGCACTCAGCGTTCGCAACAGGGCACGCGCTCATGAGCGCTCGCCATTTTCAGGCTCCTCCTGATTTTTGCAAGATTTGTTTTTTGCTAAAGCCACCGCCCGTGCCCCAAACGCTCTTCAGTCGCCGCGAGATAGGTGCTCACGAGCGGTGCTCACTTTCTTTGTATTTTTCCTGCAACACAAAACTTACAGGTTGTACAACAGCTCCGCTGATAAAGTTGTTTTTATACATGACTTTGTTTGTGATCTGGTGTTAGTGGAAAGTTTTTGTTAATTCAGATTGTTTCACCGAAAAAAATGGCCGCGTGTCGCTTACTTCACTGCAAATGTCGCCACGACAGTCTTCTGCAACATCTGCCACCTCTGCCGCCCTCTTCTGTTCCCACCCACGTCCAGTGCTCTTTCCCTTCCTTTTCATCTTCCCAGGGTAAGCACCGGGCAACTTTGCGAAATTTAGTTGATTTTTCCCGCGTTGTATTGCCAACGCTCAGTTAAGCGGGAGGTTTCGTTACCGTTAAACTCGGGGCACTGCCAGTCTGCCACGACATTCAGTCTCGCGCGAGTCATGTTCTCGTTTTGGGTCAAAATATTCTGGTCAAACACGCTGTCACTATTATCAAGCACACATTTATTTTCAATCAAACGAACACCAGTGATATCTTGATGTGTTTCCACAAATATCCTTAATGTTTATATTTTCTCAACAGTGTGGACGAGTATGAAGTTGTTACAAAGATTTAGCGGTTTGGAAAAGTTGTGCCTATATAAACATCTGGTTCAAATATTCCTTTCAGTCTCTGGCGGGCGGCTCAATCAGGGTACCGGGAGACAAACAGGCTGACCAAAGTGTTCTGGTTTAAGTATCTCATGAAAGTCTATTATCTTTAAAGTGAAATCAGGCGGAAGGTGGGGCAGCGGTGGATATGGTTCCGTTTCAGATGCTGCGGATCAGCGTTTACGAATGCTGTAAATGGCAATACGCTGATCACGTCCTCCTGTGTATCATGAATGTCTAATAAATACAACAATAATCTCGGTTCTCTATTAGAATATACCATAAATATAAAAGCATGACAAAGAATTCAACGGTGCCACCTAATGTTTTCATTGATCCGCCGCAGCACCGCCTACAGACAACAGAAGAAGCTAAAATCTTGTTGTATTTGATGTCCTTTCAATTTGCAGCATCTATTCAGTCTCAAAACATTTACCGTAGACACTGAGAAAATGAATTTAGGTGACATGAGAGAATTGATAAAGGTTACATAAAAAGCGTATGTCAGGCTATCCAAGAACTGCTCAAAACAGAGAGAGTGGGAGGCTCACAAGCAAATTTATCCTTTTAAAAGGTACAGCAGGTGGACAGGTTCTTTAGATGAGTCAATCAAAAGAGGCAAATTCTATTCGCATTATTTATAGAAGGAACAGTTATAAAAGATCCTCCAGCAGAAGTTTAGAGCTCTAGGAATATAATATGCTGAGGGTTGTGGAGGAAAACATCTCGCGAAGAGGGAATTAATGAATGCGGACTGCATAGCCATTGGTCCCCAATTCAATTTGTTTAGCAACATATATTCCGCCCGGATAGCCCATGGGCAGCAAGATAGGCGGTACACATAGCGCGAAAACGTTTTCCGATTACACTTTCAAATATGCAGTATATCTACCATGTTTGCCGCTTCAGATGCATTTTAACAAAAAAAACTTGTAATTTTTCCTTGTCTCTCCACCCCTACCGCTTTCGCTGTTGTCGTGTATGACAATAAGATACTAAATACGCATGGCTAAGGTTAGCTGATTGGATAGATATTTCACCTGTAGAAATGGGGTGTAAAAAATAAAGGGGCAAATTATTGCCTTACGGCAGGACAAATATCACGACCCACGGTTAGGGGTGAAAGTGAAGCATTCTTGGTGGCATACAGTTGGCCGTTACACACTCTGGAGGATTTTCCAGGAAAAGTGTTGCTACAAAGACAAGCTACAGTTATGCATTACAAGTAAGATATGCATTACAGTGTAGAATATTTTGCCCAGCACCCCCACAGCCTGTATCGTGTAAGTAGCCCTATTTCCACAAAAATGCAGTAATAGTTTTAACAGCGTAGATGGACATAATCGGTCGGACAAAGTTTCGAGAAAAAAATAAGGAAAAGAGGAAAAATACAATTTTTACAAAAATGACCTTTCAAAATAAAAAAAAATGTGCAAATTATGCATGTCTCATGAAAGCCGAACAATAAACATAAATGTCCGGCAAAGAAGTTTCAAAATACCAATAAAACAGCGAAAATGGCGAACGTGTAACACCCTGCATTTGCAAAGTATTGCACATATGGCGAAATTAACACCAGTAGTCGTCATATTAGCGTAAGTGGAGATATTATTTGCGACAGAATTTTAAAGAACGCGAAAATATGAAAATAGACAAAATTATGGTAACAAAAACAACGGCAAAATAAAAAATAGGCCAAGAATAATAAATAGGTCCGCAAAACACGTACAAATTACGATTACAAAATCACGAAAGTGGTGAACCCTGTAAGGGTCGGAATTTACACAAGAATGCAGATTTGGCAAAGATAATACTAGTAATCGTTATAATAGCGGGAGTGGAGATAACTGGTTGAAGAAATTTTAAATACCCAAAAAGAGAAAAAATACGAAAAACAATATGTTCATAAAGATATACCCACAAAAAAATAATATGCATCTCATACATCTCCCCCCAAAAACCAAAGAGTACATACAAAATCTGCAAAATAACGTTGTATATACGATAGGGGCTCGACACTAGGGGCTCGACACTACGCGACCTAAAGACTTCAGCAAATACTACAGACGGCATACTTTGCTACGTCCATCATACATTTAGGTGAGCACTGCACGTTTTCTGTAAGTGCCCGCTAACGTTTTTCTGAGAGGTTGAGTTTTTACACCTCATCTCATACCACCCATAATCTTCCACCAGGTTCTATAGACCAATCAACTTATGTATCCTTTAGCCACTTTTGCTCTCCATACTGGCCCTGTATACAAGCCATATTTAGTTTACCCTCTATTTATTCGACGTTTTCATCCACTCCGCATTACTTTATAAAAAAGTTATATTTAGCGCTTTCTGTCTTTTAATGGCCTTGCACCAGAAAAAGCGAACTATCATCACCATAGTTATTGTGGTCACAAATAAGTTTTCTGCAAACTCACTTCGGTGTCAAGAGGGATGCCTACCCCTGCAAAAGATGCTGTCTGTTTTTGCCCTGTGCTTGGGGTGAGATAAGGCATTAGAGAACATAAGGCATAAAATATTTATATCTTATTGGCTTTTACAACATACGGGGAAATACAAACAATTCAAATACAATAGGTTTGTATTATTTTGCGAAACCTTCGTCACACTACCGACATTACATGAGCACGTTTGCAGTTTCAGTCAGAAAGCCTCTTTCTAGATATTCAGTGAGGAAATTTGTTTAAGCTCAGAAAGTAAGCCTTTAAATGTACTTTTAATCTTACCGGTTGCAGAGTTCACAATTTTTAGTTGGGCTGCCATAAACACCATGCTATCATTTTTTTCTGCAAACCTGGCAATTTTATAACTGGGGCGTATAAAATACGCAATGAATACAGAGGAAATGTCCAAAAAAGGGGGCTGCTTGCTTTGTCAATGTGGGCACTTTCCCCCGAATGTATTTTCAAGAGGAACGAGGTACTGTTAGATACTACCAGCGAAGAAACGAACGCGCGTAAAAAAAATGTGGAGTGATGACTGGGTATAAGGACGCAACTTCAATACTAGGGCAACAGTACACTGACGGGAGAAAATTCAATTCAAATGCAAATGAGGGGCGCTAGGTTCAAGATATATGGTGGTCACGTCTCAACCCGCTAGATGGGTTGGTGCGGTCATACTCAGGGCAACGTGGGCGTATCGGTATTCATCACGTTACGACCTATTGTAAACAACGCAAGTGGGAGTCTGGTGGCCCCTGTAATAAATTAGCATAACCGGAAACTCAATGTTTAAATTTTCAGCTTCTCGCCTTCATACAGATATGCTCAGCTGTTACAAAAGTTTGGAACTAGCACAATAACACGGACGCGCATCCTTTCTTAATTAGGCCAAATACAAAGGCACCGCTCTCGTGGATGACATTTGTTGCAGCTATTAGTAAATTAAGGTACCCTAAAGCAGTTTTATTGTGAATGAAAAAGAAATCATGTTACACAAATAGTGTGCACCAACTTTAAAATGGGGCCGTGGTTAGTAGCAGGTAACCATTCAACATAGTAAAATACTTTCGTTTTCTCAAATCATGTTTTCTTCTCAAGTGTATTTAACAGTTTCTTTCCCTAAAATTTGATAGCTGTAAACAGTCGCAGGAGCGGATGTGTGGATGAGGCGTTATGCTACATGCCGGAATGTCCCACCGGAGGTTTTTAGCTTGTAACCTCCGAGTATTTTTTTCTGCACCCATTTAGGTATTATTTACATCTTTTTCAAATTAACGTTAATTCAATTCATTTGGTTGAATAGAGAGGATGTCGCGGTTTTTAATGGCCCCGGCGAGTGAATTTTTCGTTCAGGGAGAAAGTTGCCATAGGGCTAAATATTTTATTGCTCACAGTTGCGCCATCATTTTTGCACTGGTTGATCTCCCGCCACGACATGAACTGCAGCATCAACTTGGACAACAACTTACCTGTTAGAACTGAATGAAAACAAGGCAACTAGAAGGAATCTGTAACGTTCTTTGTAACATTGTTTTACATTTTTGCTTAGAAGCTAGTAAGCGCGCTTGCGATAGTTCTTTTGTGGCAGTACAACCAATGACGTTCACCTCGAACAACCGAGCTTCAAGGCTGCTGTCGCCAGTGGGATAAGAAAGCAATTAGAGCGGAGCAATAAAGCAGTTGCACTTCTCTTGAAAATGTCATTCCCATCATGTGTTATAACTGGATCCATCCCTGAACCCCCCTCCGCCAAAAAAATTAAGGAAGTTTAGACGCCGCATGCTATGAAAACCCTACAGAGGTCAAAAATCAGATATCAGCACCCTTTATTCTACAGAATATCGGTAGCACCAAGCGATTCCGGAGAGAGTCAGTGCAACAAGGGATATAACACAGTCAATGCGTGTGGTTCTACACCTCTGTTGAGCCTTTGTGCTGGTATTTCCAGTGACTGCATTGAAATCCAGTCACTCTTCGCTCTACTGAATACTAAAAAATGCGCCTAAAGTTAAAGAGAGCTTTCACGAGGCTCGCTGTTTAAACGCATTCCGGCGTATTTGCTTGTTTACAAAATAAACACGATAGCCTATCCGGTGCTCTGCCACATCTGGACGCTGACACACTCCGCTAAATCTGAAAAAATAGCCGAAATTCGCCAAGCGCATGATGGTAACGTTGCGATAGCAACCTTGTCAAAAGCGGCATGACGATTGCTGCGAGCAACACTTAAGCACAGACAAGTACAAGATGTCTTTCCTACAACATTTTTTTGAGAACCACATTTGATATTTGCTCTTCTTGCTTCGGTTGCTTTGTCTCTCGCTGTCTTTCTCTTGCCTGATGTGTCACTTTTTTATTTTTGGGGTATTTCTCCGCTTTTTTTGTTGGTGGAGTACCGTCTTCTTTAAAACAGTCCTCTTATGAAATACCAAGGGTCTCCTCTTTCGAGAAATGTGTACTTTGCGTTGGTTTCCTGCACAACAAAAAATTCCGTAACACAAGAATTACAAAACCAAAAATATTACTTTCGATGATACCAGTTTTTCTATCGCATAGAGAACTTCAATTCGTCCAAAGTGAGTAGCAGTTTCATTCTAATTTCCAAATGTCTATATTAAGAGATACTGCTCAAGCGGCTATATTGAAGCCATACTTCCGGCTGTCAGTTCTGATTTCATGCATGCCCCACAACTCGACGAAAGTTTCCCGCTTTATTTTGTTTGTCTATTTTGCCTCTCTTTTCGCCATTTTGCAGTTTTATTTTCCGGGTGATCTCATGATATAGAAAAAGAAAATGAATACCTATCGCTAGACATGACAATTTTCACCAACTCCATTTGCTGTTCTGCTGTTCTTGATGGTCATCAAAATGGACGCCAAAAAACTTTAAAAAATGGCTACAGCGTGAATGGAAACAAAGACAGAGAAAGACGAACGAATGAGCGCTGATTTCCAAGTGAGTTCAATAAGAGAAACCTCGGACGTTTTATTTCCAACTGTTCAATTATTTTGTGGGTGTTAACATGAAGAGTGAGTATAAAAGTGAAAGGTTTGTCTTATTGAACTCAATTGGAATCCAGCGCTGATCCCGTCGTCTATTTGTGTCCATGTTTCTATTTGTGCTGCAGCTTTTTTAATAAACTACCAACTCACCCAACAGTACACTTTGGCAAGAAAACGCGTAAATTATTTGCGTCCGAACGGCGATAATATCGTAACTTAAAAATTGTGATTTGTCGATCGCGAAAACGTAAGTAGTGGATTGCGGAACGTGCCTCCTATTGCTACCACAATTTGTCTTTTACCATGAAGTCGGACACACGGGTGGTTCGTGCCCGGCAAAGGTTGTTTGTAACTCCTGTGGCAAGCTCCTCTCAAAAGACGGTTCTTGTGGACCACGGATATACTGCGGTTCCTGTAAGGACTTTGGACGCAATGCGGGAAACCCCACGTGGCACAGCACATCCCCTTACCCACCATCCAACAAGCCTACCGCGAATCCTTGCGTGGTGTATTATGGAAGCCCCGCACTCTCTGAAGCACAGCACTAATATACAAATCAGAGGTATCAACATGAATGCGGATGGTGCCTTTCTTTCTCAATTTAAACTGTGCCTCTTCGGTAATTACAGCGCGAAAACTGGTAACGCGATGGTATAGACACATGAAACATGCCATAAACTCAGATAATATGTGCCGTCTTTCAGCACCGCAGCTATTTAGAGTGAAAAATATCCGTCTGCCGGACCATAAATCCTCGCAGTGTGAGGAAAAGTAGCGAAGAGGCAAGAGGCCCACGATGAGGTGTTGCGAGTGCGTGCCTCAAGAAACAGATGTGTTTACGGAGGTCACGGTAATCGAAATTATGACCTTTACGCAGTCGAACCGGCGACGTAACCACTGGGCTATTCTAATAGCCCGAGAGGTACTTAGTGAGGAGCGGTGTGGAACAAATTAGAAAGAAGAAAAATGTTTCCCTTGGTGGGAACCAAACCTTGGTTTCTCACGGTAGAAAACCGGGGTCCATCTGGCTGAGGAGTTATGGCTTTTTTTATTTATTACCTTTTGAGCTGTTATGGCAATCGGACGCGCAGCGTTTCGTTTGATTTTGTAGCGCAGGCATTCGCTTTGGACTTCGCGCGGGTTCTAGTGCGTGCTAACGCGGTCCACTTGGCGAGAGGTGTGAAATCCTGCGGACGAACGGTCAGGGCCCGCCAGTCATGGAGAACATTAAGCAGCAAGTTCGGAAATAAATGCGAGGTGCAACAGCCGGGTCTCCGAAGATGGCGAAAAGGCCGCCAGCTCTGTTGTTTACGCAGCTCTGAGCCACTAGAGCAAGTTTCGCCATTATTTTGTCAGCATATAGTAAACTCAGGTGTCAACGCTTTTTAACGCGGACTATCATCGACTAAATCAAAGCATTCTGCCATTTCTCAGGCAAAAATATTTGTGTCGAAATAAATGCAAAGCCGCCGTTTTGATGTCAGAGCAACTCCGATATAGCACCGGGACTCGTAACCAACGTTCTGGCTGGAAATATATACCGCATAACTCTGCACATAAGCGAGAAAACGTCGCTGCGAAAATTCGCAATATAAAGGATAAGTTGTGTCCGCCTCTACGCTAGCACTCGAACTTTTTATGAGCGTTTATATTGCAAATGCATTGAAAATCACTGCATTTAAAATTTCACAGCATCTTCAATCTGCAAAAAATAGCGGGCTAAGAGGGGATTTCCAACAGGTGCATGTCGATAGCGGAATTCAGAAAAAAAAATCAGTGCATTTGAAAAACCAAGTACCAAATTAAGTTTAAAATTCGATCATTTCTCCTCTTACAAATGTAGTAAGGAACATTACATGCGAGCTGCCCCCATGGTGGACAGAAGCATCCATAACGTTCATCTTGTGCGCACAGAAAGCACACGGACACAGAAAACAAGGACCATGAAACTCCCGCTTAGTTTGAAGTGTGCGCATAAGACGAACGTTATGAACGTTTGTGTGCGGATAAGATGAAGGTTAAGGAATACAAACTAGCCCGAACGCAAGCCCTTCCCTAAGAAGCACGTAGTTCTGTGCGGTGCAGCTCTCCTTGTTGTAAGTTGTAATGTAGTTCTGCTCGAGAAAATGTGGTGTCTCCACGTAAGTTCAACCTCCATTGGCGTCATCGGGGGCCTGTCCCTGCACGCAAAGATAATTTTTCGTTGGGAATAAGTGGGCGATATCAAACGTTGCGTGAGTACAGAGACAGATGGAGATATATCTAAAGTGGTAGTACACTGCAGCGAGTATATTTTACTATGGTGCGGACTCTAAAACCAGCTGCGGGCAGCTTCTTTTACCTGGTGTGTGTTTTCCAGCAGTGCTAATGCCATGGCCGACACTGGCTGCCAGAAAAAAGTTGCTCGCATGCTACATTTTGAGCGCTGGCAAGTGTACAGGCATTTCTTGTATACTTGAATTAACAGTGCCCATTTAGCTGTTATTTTTGTTAACGTTAAAGACATTTTACATGCACAAATAAATAGCGAGCTTGAACTCATGCAGTGAACTTACGAACATGCGCCTAAAAATATAATATTGTTTAGTCATTATTTTCCATGTTTTTAATCTGCAATCATTGAGCGTCTCCAATTTTTACATCTCCAGTAAACATGCAAGTTAGGCAGCGTCGAAACTTTCCAAGACCTCTTAACCCTAAAACATACAAAAAATAAAGGAAAACTTTAGACACAAAAATGGCGTATATATGATGTGAAATTTCTGAGTTTTTTTATGCCGCTTTTTTATACCTGGCTGCACTAGACTGTTTGAGTGTTGTCCATAGTGCGGAGGACTTGAACCCTACCATCAATATGCTTCGCACCACTTCCGGGGACACATCTGTTGCAAAGCACGTCGCAGCCGGAACGCCTGTCGACTACTCAAACGTTCAAAAAAGGTGCGCAAGTTCTTTTTATGGGGGGTGTTTTACACATATATTTTGGGAAGCATGTAGCTTTAAGGGGCCATAATGACAAATCAGAAGTTTGGTTCCTTCGAAAAATTACCTCTTTAGAATCAGACTGACACCACTTCTCAAACAGACTTCGTTCAAATAACCTATATAATTAAGAAAAAACGGAATGGCCATGCGACCGACTAGCTTATTTCGCGCAACAGAACCAATGATATCATACGAGCCAGATCCGTGATTGGCGGAGGCCGGCGAACGCAAACGCGAAATAGGCAGACCGTATAACTTTGCCGAACTAGCTATTTGAGTTTAAATTTACGGCACATTTATTTTATAGCAGTAAGAATGAGGCATAAACAAAGGAAGTTACGAAAGCACACGTAAACAGAGAAGTAGCGATGCGTACTGTTGTTGGTACTGCGCGTACTATGCTTGTTTTAGCTGCACAGCAGTCCGCCGTTTTCGGGTTTTCGTACACGCACTGGCCGATTGGCATAAGCGATGTTGTCTTAGGTGACCCTATTCGACGAGGAAATTCCATGTTTCACAAAACTATCACTTTCTACAGTAACAAAAACAAGCGACGTGCAAATACGTTCAAAAAACAAAGTAACGATAGACAACGGTCTGTGTATGAGTACGGTAGCGCCATCTGGGAAAACTAACGGCTAGCAGCGCTGCCTCCTAATCACGCAGTGCATGTTCGTTTGTATACGCGCGCTTAAGACTTCATTGCTGACGTCCCGAAGACGAATGATTTGCGGGAGAATCAAATTTTAACCTAAATGATTATATTTCTCCGTGACTACAGCATTTTTGGCTGCCGGACAAGTGCTGGGAGCTCTATAAAATACGAAATCTATCGAATAAAGCAAACTTGTATTTTGTCTCATGGCCCCTTTAAGGATCTGTATCGTACATGTTCAACAAAAGCAGTCTGTACTTGTGCAAACCTGAAAAAAAACGAAAAGAAATTATATTTTTGATACGATATATGCACTTCAAACAATAAGAAAGGAAAAATTCGAAAGTTAAAATTTACAAGAGACAAGGAAGAAGAGACACACAAGAGATGGGCAGGTCAAGCAATCCTTGAGAACGCTTCTTTTTTGTGAGCGGCTTCTTCGGTTGCTGTCGGCACTATGTGAATTAAGGACTTTATGCAACCTGCATTTCCTTTTCCATCTCCTTTGGCATTGTTTGCGGTCATTCGTGCCTTTTGCTTTGAGTTTTATCTTGACAGTTTTTAATTCGAGCCTGGGTAGCGGAATTCACAAAAACTGGCCGAACTTTGTCGTTTCTTCGTTTTATCGCGATCGCGGCTCTATCAGAGTCGTTTGACCACCGTAACCGCTAGACAAAGCAATTACATTTACATTTACAAGCACGAAATTACATTTTGCGCTTTACTGCTGTCATGTTACTTCTTCGACGCTCATGTATTCTTGAAAGCGCTATTTAATGTGCATCGACCACGTTGAATAGTGTAGAGATAAATTAGGTGTGTGAAAATTAGCAAAAAGAGGCACCAAAAACAAATTAATTTTTATGCTCACTTTTGCGCTTGAAAGCGTGCCATACCACTGATTATATCGCACAAACCAATCGCCGTTAGAAATTGTGATCTCATAGCTTTTGTATATTAGTACTTACCTTGAGCTGTCCTAAGTTTTCTATCAAACAGTTCAGCTTAATTTTACCTTCCTTTTTAGCTGCGGTGGAACGGCCACGCCCGCCCACATGCAGATATCGTACTTGCACGCAATTTGCTTTGCAACTTGCCACTACTTTTGTGTAAATTTATGTGCGGCTTATTAGCTTTTACACACGTCATCAAGACGTCATGGGAAAAGCCTTTCTTGAATAAGTACAGTGCACGCAGGAGCGCAGGATAATTTTTAGTTGAACTGTACACTTCTACTGAAAACTATGATTGTGAAGATAGTATGGTGCGAGGCGTCTGTGAATTAGAAGGAGTGGGGCGGCCCCTATTCTAGTAAGTAGTCTAGAAACCAAGGACGTTTGAAGGCGATTCAGAAGGGTGGAGCGAACTTACTTGCCTGGTGAAATTTTTATTGATTTTTTGCTTGCTTAAAACTGACCGAATTTTATTGATTAACACAGCATGTAGTTTTTGTAGTCACCTTTTTTAATTCTTCGTCAATCGCTGAGTGTGAACGTTCGATAGACGATTATACAGGCATGGGTTAGGTTTTCGCTGAGCCTGATACTGATTTGTCGAAGAACTGTCCTTAGGAATGAGCAACTAACATTCGGAGGAGTGACAGCATTTATTACTGTATAATTGCTCCACAAACCAATTCCAAGTCCACATTCTGAATCCGTGGGTTCATCAGTGTCCGTAGTTTATACAATGCACCAAACCCTTCTCACATGTACATTGGCGGGAAAGATTCCGTTTAAATCGTTCGTTTATGTATTGCCAGGGCCACACACGGTAATCTATTCTGAATTATAAGCGGAGCGTGCGTTTTTTTTGTGTGTGTGGCTCACCTACAAGCAGGATTCATAAAGTTAGGGAGTCGTCCTGAAATAACAAACATGCACTGTTTCCGTTTTATTGATAATGCTATCGATTTATATGGAAGTTCTTGCAATTGATAGCTTTCCAGTTTGGATAGATGCAGGTCAAATCCACGACATTCGATTCAAAGTCAGAGTACAGTGCACTTCACTAGGTTTGCTGCTTCTTGGGTGTTTGTGTATTCATCTAGAATAATGCGTATGGCAGGTGCTATTTAATACAGCTTTCTTTAAGGAAAACACGTCGTATACTGTACGCGACCATATTGCTCTGCGGCAGGCAAATGGGATAGGAATAGAACAACGCGTGCATAAGAATTAGGTGGAGTCCTAAAGCTAGACATCAGCATTTTACTATGCCATCATCGGCATGGCAGTGTAACAGATGCACACAAATTCATTTGATTGATTGTAGGGTTTGACGCGCCGACGCAACGCAGGCGATGGGGAGCGCCATCGTGGAGGGCTCCGGATTAATTTCGACCCCCTGGGGATCTTCGTCGTACGCCGAAATCTCGTACACACGGGCGTTTTTGCTTTTCGCCTCCTTCAGAAAAGCAGCCGCCGTGGCCGGGAATCAAACCCGTGACCTCGTGCTAAGTAGCCCAACGCCTTAGCCACTGAGCCACCCCGGCGGGTGGCACACAAATGCACTAAACACAAATGCACTAAACATTGCAATGCTATGTTGCCTAAATTTTTGTACTAAGATTTGATTGCTTGAAGCTACTCACATTCCCACATATTTCACTTGATCGATACCGGGAGTTAACCTGCCGAACCAACTCCTGAGCTATGACGGGTGCCTTAGTGGAAGGCTCCGGTTTATTTTGTTTACCTGTGGATCTCCGTGATCAAAAACGTCGACAAACGAGTGTTTTCACTTTTCGCCTCCACACAAAAAGCCGCCGCCATGGCCTTTAGACTTGGCCTCATCAGCACAACGCCTTAGTCAATAAGCGAGTTTGGAGGGTGGTTGACGCATATTTGAATAGTTAAAAAAAATTAGAGCAGCGTGCACTACAGTCAGTGCAAGTTAAGAACGGCAACAGCTCATGTAGCGTATCACTACACTGAAGTGACGGACCCCGATGTCAGCGCGGGCTCGCGTTTTCAAATATGGTTTCGCTTAACTTGCAACATCGTCTTCTTTGTCGCACGTATAATTTCTTTGCAGTCGCCGCACGAGCTGAAAACCAGAAAATAATGGCGGGAATTCAGAGAAACCCCTCGTGCGTGTCACGTTCAAAATACCCGCATTCAGGCTGTACTTGCGCCGCGGGGTTTCACAACTGGGGGTGGTGGTGAAGCCTGCGGCAGGGGCATCTTCCGTTGCCGTTCTTGAGTTGTCGCCGAGTATAGCGGTGCACGGATGGAAACAGCAGAGCCGGTGGCCCTTTTGCTTTCGTGAGAGAACCGCCTGTTGAACCCCACATTTATAGCCCACCTTGCCGCTAAAAGTTCTCCAGGACTAGCAGGCTAGAATTGTTTTGTTCGCAGCCTTACACGTTTACCCCATATTGAACCACGTTAGCACGACGTAGAATCCGCGGTCAAACCCAAAGCCAACCCGCGCAACGAACTTGGAGAAAATGCTTGGGGCCCGGGAGGCGATGATCACTCGGTTGTGCAGACGCCGGTTTTATATCGCGAGGGACGCACGTGTGATTCCGACCACGACAGGGTTTTTCTAACAGCGAAGACGTTGAACCTGGCCGTAACTTGTCCAACGCGAAAAAAAAAAACTGTCAAAATAAAACAAATCTGCATCCCATCGTGAGAATCGAACCTTCATGTCTGATATTCAGAAACTAGTGTCTATCCGATTGAGGTATTATCGCATTCCACGAAGGCGTCATTATTTTCTTTGTGTTATTCGTAGCGGTGGCTTCAAACTTACGGTGAATATTCGTTCACTCGTTCGTTCGCATGCTCACTCTCTCACTCCTTCGTTCTTCCGTTCTTTCGTTCATTCGTTCCTTCGTACGTGCGTTCGCTCGTTCAGTTGGTCGGTTGGTCTATCGGTTGTTCGTTGGTTTGTTTGTTCGTTTGCACGTTTGTTCTTTCGTTTGTTTGTTCGTTCGCTTGCTCGAATGGGCCCCACTGCCGCAACTAAGCCGCTCTTAACTGCCCTAACTACACAGATTTTTGGGCTTGAGCATGGCCCGGCGTCGGGTTGTCAAGTAGGCTTGCGCCACGTGAGCAGCTCGCAAAAACCGAAGAAAACGGTTAACGTGCGTCCGCGCCTCTAACGGGAAACACAGGAGAGCTCGAGCTACAGACGCCGAGTTCGCTACGCCGGTTGCCTCGGGTTCTAGCGCGTGATAACACGGACCATTTTGGGATAGATACAAAAAACTGTTGACAAAACATTTCGGGCCTACAGCCATAAAGAACTAGAACACTGAATGGGCCCGGGCCGGGCCGAACGAAGTCCACTATCGGCGGGCCTGCCCTGGGCCCGGGCTCAATGCCGCGGGCCCGGGCCGGGCTAGGGCTTGAATTCATAGGACCCTCTGTTAGTAGTTCCTACGTGAAGGGCAGAAAAGAGCAACAAAATTATTTTCTGAGTTTCTTTTTACGCACTTCTTGATTTTAGTTGTACGCCTGTTTTAAAAACGTGTTTTGCTAGGTCTGATAGTCACTATGGTGTAATTTTAATGATATTTTATGTACCGCATCGACTTTATATTTTGGTGTATAACTAACAAAGATACAATTCTACTGATTGCCCTAGTGGGGAAGTAATTAATTCGGACAACCTGCAGCTGTACACCTATGTCTATGAGCACGTGTATTTTAAATGTCGCACCAATCAAAATGCGGCTGCCGTGGCCGGGAATCAAACTCGCGGGCTAGAGAAACACAACCGCTTAACAACCACCTCAGGTAAAATATTTCAATGCACGTACATACTCGTGGATTCAAAGGCGGAGGGAAAAATTCACCAATACGAACTTGTTGCCGAGACAACATAGTGAAATTGCCTAGATTCCAATCATCAATGGTGGTGCGTCTCTCGTGTAAGAATACGAGCTCTTCTTACGCCGATGTGGCGTGAAATGCAGGCTGTGCAAACTAAACTACGAGCACTTTGATATCCTTATATTTTGCGTTTCAGTTCATGGCGTGCTTGTACAGAATAGATGCTCCGTCTGATTGCCCGTTACGAAGACGCTCAGGCACATATAATAAATAAGTTTTCTTCAGCGTCCAAGGCCAGGACTGGTCACACACACGCGGGCCCTCTCTAGGCTAAGAAATAAATTACCGGGCCTGCGCCGGTCCTGGGCTTGAGGCGACGGGCCCGAGCCGGGCCCGGGCCAAGCTCACTTTTGAATTCTCTGGCCTGGGCCAGGCCAGGGCGAGTGTTACGGGCCCGGATCGGGCTCGAGCTATGTTTTGCGGGCCCTGGTCGGCATCCGGCTTTACAAAGTTGGCTCGGGCCGTGCTGGATCTTTAAAATCAGGCGCGTGCAGTGCTCTCTAAAGAACTTTTAGCGGCAATTTCGAAAATCTATGTGAGGTGCAACGACCGGGTGCAGGACGAAGGGAGAAGGGCCGCCAGTTTTGCTGTTTCTCTCGCCTTGCACAACTAGTGCAAGCTGCTCCTATTATTTTTTCACCATTCGCTGTAAATCTTACTGTAGCCCACCGCTTGTAACCCTGTACCCCTCGAGCACGCTGGGACATCGACTGTTCTGGTGTGCGCTACCTAATCGCTCCGACTGATGACTTGGTACTCTGTGAACCCGTGCCCACTCTAGGGCTGCACTTATATGGCGATCGCGGATGGACGCTGTGCAGTGTGCTTCTAACTCCAAGCCAGTATGGCGGCATTTATTCCAGAAAACAGAATGAACCATAGGCGCGTTGGGGCGCGTGACTGGGACAAATAACTGTAGCAGGCTCTACCGTGCTGCTGGCGTGCCATGGTAGCCTTTAAAACAGAAGCAGAACGCTTTAGGCGCCCATAAAGACAGTGAACAGGATGCGGTGTTAGGGACTACGCGTTCAGCAAATACAGACGTTTACTACAGTGAATTTTGTGTGTAAGTCCTTAATTATTACAACCTTGCCATGTTGCTCACCGCATCTGAAACTGTTGTGTATTGTTTTATATGTATATAGTCAGTCTGTTTTTTGTCCTTTCTATTAATACTGAGTATGCCTGATGCTAAGAAACAGTTGTGTTATTAAAAAGCCTCTTTGGGTAGCCCAGTGGTTGCGTTGCCGCTTACACGACGAAATATCTCGGGTTCGATTTCCACGCCCTTCATAACCGCATTCTTTCTTGATGCTTCGAGGCTTTTTGGTGAGACGTACGCGAAAAGTTCGGCCTGAACAGCTCTGCTGCTAAACATTAAATAATGTCTTCACCAGTGGATGGATATAACGTACTCGTCGCATTTTAAACGATATAATGAATATCTTGCTGAAACAAATTCGATCTCATACGTTGTCATAGCCAAGAGGAACTTCTGAACCGACCATGGACCTTTGAAGGCAGATGTCGTAGTCCCTGGCCAACCGCACCGAGTGGGTACGCGAGAATTTAAGTGGGGAATTAACGTCGCAGTGCAGAAGAAATTGCTGGATTGTCGTTACCTAACGGCAGTTGTCATGGTCACCAGATGATAGGACTAATGCGCGTGTTCTAAGCCCTTGGTTCAATCGCAACATGTGAGCACCCAAAGAAACTCTGCAACAGTGCCGCAAAACGCTTTAAGTCTTTACTTCGCGTCTAGAAGCTTGTCCAAGCTTTAGTAATAAATAGCACCCACAGCATGACTGCATGACCTCCGCGTCGCCGCAGAACTATCCATCGTCGATTTCTGCTTTCTTTGTGCCTTTTTTTATGTGGCGATGAAACTCGTTTCTTGCTGCAATAGAAACTAATGAGCCAATAGCCGTTAAATTTCTGCACTGTCGTAATTCTAGCGATCCAAGAACGGCCAGTCTCAGGAAAGAGTAATAAATAAATTTTTTGGCACGTTTCCTAGTTATGTGGGGGGCATAGAGCAGTTATTTTTGGTTGATATATTTTGTCGCTGCTACTTTGAGTAATGCAGGTATTTTTTTTAATACGTTCTCGAAGCATTGAGGATCTAGAAAATAGTGGAAACGTGTTGCGGGGCCCCATCAACTTTGAGCCTAACGACGTCCCAAGCAATGGCAAACTTGTCGTGTCCAAGTCGCTCCACACAAGCACACATGCAACGCTTCCCTGAATGGAACGCTAGTTAAGGTCAATTGATGGAGAGAGAAGAGTCAGCTAATATACGTACTAGGGAAATAAAATCAACCGAAAACTTTACAGCGTAAAACCAAGACGCGAAAAGCCCCTTTTGCGCAGGGCGAATCTGCACAGGAGTGAGCAGCGCGATCAAATATCTGCTCACGCATATCTGCCTAGGAACGCAGTCGCTAGAGATGACATATTTGTGGGAATTAGGGGAACGCTTACTGCGCGAGCTCTATTCAAGAAATAGTCATGTAAGCTGCTTGGATTGCAAAACCTAAATAAATGTGAACAGGCTATACAAAGCACACATTATATTTGCAATACTGAAAGCGCTAGCTTTTGGCCAGCGCACTGTATAGGCATTGTACATGACTACTTTTGCTTTATTTATGTGAGGTTCCTTTTGATCCACTGGACCGCAAAGCTTGACTGTTCATTACGTCCTGAATGTATGTATTGAATATTGTCGAAGCACCGAGACCCCGTCAGTAATTTCTTGCGTTTAGCCTCGGTGCCTTTTTACGCACTGATAAAAAATAAAAAAAAGCAAGCATTTCCCACACCAATACCGCATCATTTCAAAATGACAACCGCCGTTTTCGACAATTCGTCCACCAAAGGTCGCTTTTCGTGTGCAAAGTTAGTAGAACAGAGTGCCTACATAATGCTTTTTTAAAGTTACACCTGGACAAAATAAATGTCTCTTTCTCGCACCTAACTGCTTTTTATAGAGAAAGCGTTCTTAGAGGTGTTTTATAGAGATAGCGTTGGAATGATAAAGCAATTGTAAGCAAAACTGCCCGAAGCGTAAAAGAAGAAGTAAGCTAAAATAGAGGGCTGAATTTGGGTCTTTAAATTTAAAATTCCCTAGACCACAGCCTGTACTTGGCTGCAGGAAAATGAAGCTGGACATAACGTGGGCGTTAAGGCTTTCGGCTTGGAAAGGCTGGCTGGAGGGATGCGTTCAGTGCAACAGGAACAATTTCAGAATGATAATTAGAGAAGAAGCAAAGCACGTTTACGAGAGTAGCGTGCATGATGGGCTTACAAGGGGAACAAAGCAAATGAAGATGGTAGCAAAACGACGCAAGAGAAAAAATCAGGTGGTTTGTAATGAGAGGATACAATCGCACCACTGCAGATCTAGAGGATGAATTTCAACCTGGTAATTGCAATAGCAAATTGCTCGTGTTTACGCTAATTGCCGTTTACTTCGGCTTAAAACAGGAATAGACCAGGTTACTCCATCATAGCAGACAGTTAAAAAAATTACATAATGAGACTAGGATCGTAACGATGGTGATAAGAGGACCTAATCGTAGCATTGCCCATGCTAGTCTATGTCTGTGATGTCTCTACTCAGATCAGCACTGAAGTGTGGGCCTCTACGGCTGCTGTGTTTCGCTGTAGCCCATGAAGATCCCCTCAAAAGTAGGGGCAGGGCATCGGGAACAACGAAGGCCCTCGCTGGAGCTAAAACAAGCCGGTGTCGACACCACTGCAACGTTTACGACTGAAGGAATACATATTCGAAGTAAATACCTCAGCTGAAAAAGACCTTGTAGCAGCCAATGTGACATAATCACAAGAAATGCATCGATAAACATAAGTCGTAGAGTAGGAGGGGAATGAAACTCCACTGCCTGTGATGTGTTGCACACGTCAGCATCCGCATGTCTGTCGCCGGTACGAAGAGAGATAATGACGTGCTTTTTGAGCGAATCATCCCAACACATAAGAAGTTAGGCCATCGTTGCACGTTCAGTACAAGTAACTTTCCTATCACTCCGTCACGTGTCGCTAATTTACTGTCAAACTGTAATAGTGCTTTGATTGTCGCTACCTTTCACGCACCAAAGGTCTTACATGTCGGTCTCAGTAATTAAATCTTTCTAATAACGCGAGGTCAAGTCAACAGGTTTCCATTTGCATATCGTTACGGATTGATTCATCCATATACATGCGGACCTTTAAAGTGAGCCTACCCATGGACCACATTTTGTGTTAGTTTACACCTTTACCATTTTTCCAAGGGGCCTACGGTTCTCCCGTCAAGGAAAAAAATATACCTCTGTACATATAAGCATACAAACGTCAGTTATCTTCTACAGCCTATTCTGAAGCATGTCCTATTCCCTCCGAGCTCAATCTAAAAATGTTTATCTCACTACAAAAATAAGAAGAAACGGTCGTGTGCAATATTCGATCTCGTCATGTCGTAGTCACAAATAGCGCCCCTTCCTTTGAGCATCCGTGGCATGACCGATGTGGAGTGATATAAGTGTTATAAAAACAACGTATTTACGTCTACGTCCTGTTCGTTTTCCGGGCGTTTATCCCTTTGCCAAATGTTTACTTAAGTGAGCAAGGTGTATACTTAGAAAGGTAGTACAGGGGGTGCAAGATGCATGGGGTCTCGCTTTCGGAATCCTTTATCTCATAATTTTTTTATTCACAGGAGGAGACAAAATGTATTGCTCCGAAATAAATATAACATAGGGGGTGTTGACGCAAGTGCCTAATCATAGATTAAACGCCTGTCCTGCGGAAAGTTTTATTTATTTACGTTAGTGATGTTCTCCTTTCTCTCTTGCACGGACAGCGACCTACATTCGGGACAGCAGCGATAAGCCACTCCTACGCCATCTGGCTAAGCACAAGAAATGGCTGCTTCTAGTGCCCGCTGGGGCATGTATGTGTGAATTTTTTTAATATAAAGCAACGGCAGGGATTGTGTTCATTTCAAGAGAAGATAAAACTGCGCATCAAAGACAAGACCTCGGCAAAGGGGACCGGACGGGCCTTGTCTTTGATGCGCAAT
Organism: Haemaphysalis longicornis; assembly: GCA_013339765.2. Taxonomy (NCBI): domain Eukaryota; kingdom Metazoa; phylum Arthropoda; class Arachnida; order Ixodida; family Ixodidae; genus Haemaphysalis; species Haemaphysalis longicornis. Next base: position 158,827,977 of record CM023449.1, on the reverse strand, counting down.
TTTAAAGCGAGGCTTTCTACCTCTGCCAGCCAACGGTTCTTTCGTGGCGTGCGGGACAAGAAACTCCCAATGCGGCTGCGGTGTAAAGGGCGGTTTTCACTTACGGAGAACAGTGTAGACGGCGCGGCGAATTTAACCAGCCTTCCCCGCGCGCTCACGCAAGCGGGCGCGAAGGCGCGACCCGGATTTGTCGTCAGCGTTAGCGACGGCTCTTTTGGGTCTGTTTTTCCCTCAGATTTTGCTCAGACCTCCAACTTACTAAAATATCTAGTTTAAAGTAGTATAAATCGGAATCACTAAGCTCACATGCCGCATTGTTTCGGGGTCCGAGCTTGGGACGCGGTGATGTAGCCTCTAGCTACAACGTCGGGATCGCTAGGCTCCGTTGTCTCACCCTCAGAATGACGCTCCTCGGCGTTTTCTTTTTGCCGATGCACGTCCGGGCTACAGCGGCGCCGTCCACCGCTCTAGTAAATCTGTGGCCGACGGTTCTGCGTTTGGGACACCGCTCCTGCGAATTCGAGGTTTCGGCAGGCAGAATCTCTGGTCTCGCTCTTTGTAGAGCCACGTGTGTAAATTCAAGTAACGTCGCATGGGAAATTGTTGTGGGTGTCATTTACAGCTTTTTTCCAACCACCTTCACAGCATAAATTCAGCCAATTTTTTTTTTCTTAACCCAACAACATGCTGTACTGAGGGTGTTCACATTCGCCTTGTATCCGGTACCCTACATAAACGGAGAAACGCCTCCGTGCAAAAACCCTTACGCTAACTTCCAAGCCGCCACGCTCATCAAGTGAATGCTGCGACGATTGCATGGTCACAGCGGTCACATCTATTTCAAGTAAATGCAATCCACAAGGTCGAATATTCAGATATCCGGCCAATACCACACAAAATAACAAAGCGTTTCTAGCTCTCTGTAATATTTTTTACTTTCTGATCAGACAAGTTCGAAGAGCAAAAATGTTGCCAGATACCACTCCTCCTGAAGTTTTCTGCCCATTTTTCAGAAAAATCTAACCTTTCGTTCAAGGAGTTAGTATTTCTTGCGCTCTCATTGCTGCTGGCTTTGCGTTAGGTGTGAAGTTATGTTGTTGGTTTATCTACTGGCTTTCTTCACAAGAAGGAAACACAGTGCATCTGGTACACGGACAAAAGGAACACGTGATACGCAACAGCTAATATCTTTCTTTTTCGTGGTCGAGATGCACTGCGTTTTCACGTCAAACGAACACACCTAAGCAGTCACTTTAGTGAAACGTACACCTTCACGACCTTTGCATACGGGGATGACCTGTTCTCCCGTCCCTTTGTTGCCATTCGCATCGAGGACAAAAGGTAGGATTCAGACGGAATATTCGTGTTAGTATTAAGAAGCAACTACAATAAGGATGAATTCTATCAGTACCAAATTCCTTTCAGGGGGTCTGGGTACGAGGAGGCGGCAAAACAGTGGTCTCTCATGACGAGTAAATAGGAAAAGGATTCCTATGGAAGCTACTCCGGTAGTCAGGATTGGAATGAAAGGCGGAATTTTGATTGCTTTTGCACGGAAATGCACTGGGGGCGAATACCGCAGCTGCGACTCTGACGAGAATTGCAGCAAAGTCTGTTCCTCATGACATGAATCGTACATCTCAACAATTATTACTACATGACACCAAGTTGGCAGAGTGGAGGCAGTGTGTTTTTTTCCTGATTACGTTTTTTGTGTAGTGTCGGTAAGCTGAGGCATTCAGGTAGTTGACACCCGTTGTATACCCTGTTGTCTTTCCACGGTTTAATAGAAATGTAAGCACAAACTTCCACGTCTGAAATTACCAAGTGAAGTCATTCAGCTCAACCTTTTAGTCTTTTTTTTTCTTGAAGATAGCATAAAGGGGTGCTTACACGCACCTTTTCAAAAAAGTGGAAATATTTTTATGCGTACTTTCTGTGCCATTCACACTTGCGATGGCATCGCACTGCAATCAAGGGAGACCAGGTCTCATAAAAAAGCAAACATTAAGTGCCCGAAAACGTTCGCCCGTATAGCTCCACCACTATGATCAAAGAAATATGTAAATTCAGAGAAAGCGGAAACGAATGCTCCCTTTTGCTTGTATGTGTTATCGTGAACTGTGCACGTGTCTTTGTCGTTCGGCGCCGACTTTTGGTTGGGAGAATAAAGAGACGGGGTGCTTCAGAGCGAGCACCTCTTATTCGCTCTCGCGAATGACATGTTCTATGATCGTATAGTTCATACTAGTGTGCACTTTCGTATAATCTTTATTCGAGTAGCTATGTAAATTGCACCCCCTCTAAACCCGCTCTAAAGGGAGCCATTTCACGGAACGTTAACGAGTGTGTCCAATTTCTGTGTGTGTATATTACAATTTTTAGTTGAGCGACTACAGGCCTGCTTTGACACTGGCAGAAAGCAAATTGACTCGAAAGAGAGATTCCTGTATATGAAAAGAATATACTTTTGCAACAATAATTTGGTTTGTTTGAGAAGCTGGGTCGGTCACATTTAGGTAAGCTCAGGAACTGTGTGCAGTTCTGATTTAATACACGTTCTGGTGCCATACCCAAACTTGGCAACAGAAACCACCGCATAAAGTACGAAAAATAATTGCAAGTGTTTATGTCATCAGATTTATATTATACTTGCGCTGGGTTTGGGCACAAACAGCGTTATGATAAGCTGTAGAAGCCTGTGGCCGGCAAGACATGCATTTTAGCTTTGAAGCAGGAGGTTTAGGAATGCACTCAGGTTTTTAAATGCGGACCATTTCTTAGGCTCGCCTGGTCCTGCGTCGTTGATGGCGGCGCCGTCCACACGCTCACTGCGCATGCGCAACTCTCCTCCTCACATCCACAGCTCCGCGATACTACACTATAAAAAAAAAGAAATAGTTAGCGGCGCCCGGTTTTGATCCCACGACCCTCTGGCCGCAACGAGAGGTACGCGGTGCTCTTCCCACTACGCTACAAATCCGCGACAGGAGCAAGTGCTACGAACGCGCCTTATGTCCTTGACTCATTCAAACTACGTCAAGAAGCTACTGATACAACGAAGGCACGCGAAGCTGAACGTCAACGGAAACGACGAACTGAAAACTTTAGAGGGGGATGCTGAATTTCCCGTGGGAAAGCTGTGGCGGGAAGCGCCACGCGCCTTGCAGCTCAACCAGCCCCGTCCGCAGCGCCTCTGATGCTGATTGTGGCAGGATGCCCCTAGGGATTGGCCAACCAAAGAATCCATCACGAGATAGGTTCGCGTTCAACCACCGTCGTCATCTTCCCGTAGGGGAACCGCCGAAGAAGAAGAAGAACGAGAAGACAAAGCTGCGAAGAGGAGGGCGTGTACATTGCTCTCAGCCGGTGCACCAAAGTCAACAACCTTTTCCTAACCAAAGCTGACGGAGACTACCGAGTCTACCACAGAGAGAACATCGACAAGAACATAATGGACGAGTTTAGGCGTCTCGAGAACCACCGCCTACTCACCGTAACACAACAGCACTTGCGTGCCTTTGCCACCGGTGTGGACCCGGACGCGGAATTCTCTCTGGCGCTAGTAAAAACCAGATCACTTAACATAACGGCAACACAATGGAACCACACGGAACCGCCACGATGCTTCGCATCCTCATCAGGGTTCCCCACGCGAAGATGGTGTAATTTTCTTTTATTTCAGCAAAAATAGCCAATATTTCTGCAAAAACAACTCGGAAGTTTGGAAAAATCTAAAGGATTTCCAAATTTTTATGTATTGGCGCACGATGCTTTTTAAGCCCGTCGATCATAAATTATTAGGCCTCTAGTGAACGTGTTGACGTAAGTCCCCAGTAAGGCGTTTCGGTTGCATAAGCAAACGGCGGCGCCTCACGCGGTTCATTGACACCAACACTTCCAAGAGAGCCGGAACAACCAGCAGCGCAAGTTCTGTAATACTGCCGTTGGATTACGCCTTAATCGTATTACGGCGTAATCCAATACATCCGAACTATTTCTTTGCTTCCCAGTAGGAGGTCACCGAGGCCCCAGTAGCTTTTCCCGCGAGCTCACTTACTAGACTAATCTAAGGATCAGATGGCGGTGGCAAGCTTGTTCTTAATTCCCTCGCAGCTTGCCAACTGGTGCAATACAAATGGGATGATATGGCTGCTAACAAAACAAGTACAGCATGAAACTTTACTGCTGCTATGCCATTCGCGTGAGCGAATCCCAGGTAAACATTTCAGGGTGGAGCCTGAGCGTAAGACAACAGATTTTTTGTGCAGGCATTAATGCGACCGAGTTGAAAAAGTTTATTAAAAATCAAATTTGTCTTTCGTCTCACAGATTCTTATATGTATTCGCTAAACCATACCTAAGCATATGGTACAATGATTTTCACTGCAATTTCTTACATGTCTATTGTGTATGCATGATTTATTTAACTCCACTCAGCCAGTAACTATTTACAGAACTGCAGTTATTTACAACCAGATCTCTATTGCCCCGCAGGGGGCACCTTGTGTACTCAAGGTGTTTTGGTGAGTAGCGCCACCACGGTCCCGAGCTCCGCAGGGGTGCCTACTGCCGTAGGCACTTGGTGTCTTGCAACACCACGGACCCGAGCACATGTGGGTTGGACCCACCCACGCCCCGGCTGTGCGTGGCTTTGCCGTGTCTGAGGAAAAGGGCATCCTGGTGGTTGAGCCAACGCCAGGGTTGTTTTGGACCTTCATGGCCCCCTGACAGCGGCAACACACCACTTTGGCCCCTGCTTCTCACAGACGGTGCCCCCGGTCTGACCCGCCCTGGGGGGAATCAGCCAGTTGCCTTTTCCTGTCCTCCTCTTTATTCTTTCTCTTTCCTATCCTCTTTCTTAACTCTGTCCTGTCATCTCCTTCCTTCCTTGTTCTACATTTTTCCAGGTGGCGAAAGTTAACCTTGTGCAAAGATGTCAGCCTTGAGTCCAAGCATAAGGTTATAGTGGCAAGGTACGGTTAACGTGTGCTGCACAGTCACGTTCTCTTGTTGGGCTCGGTGGTGGGCAACCGGCCTTGCCACCGAATTCACTCGAAGTTTTATGGCTACATTTCCTACTCCGCTCAGAAAACCCGATCAGCCTCCTAAACGGGGTCGCACCGAAGCACTGAGAATCGAACCACCCCAGGCAACATTCAGTAAGTACCTTGTAGTACACTCAACCGACGACAAATCACCAATCACTGACCTGTCAGTGTTCTTCATTGCCAAGTGCATTGAGAACATTGTTGGGAAAGATTAAAATGCCAAAAAGATGCCCTCCGGAGACCTACTTGTTGAGGTAATGCGAAAAAACCAAAGCGACAACCTTCTGAAGCAAGAAAAAATTGCCAACTTGGCTGTCACGGTCACGCCGCATCGCACTCTAAACACTGTCCAAGGTGTCATTTCTGACAAAGAACTACTGCATGAGACAGACGCTGATCTCCTTGAGGGAATGCGAGACCAAGGTGTTTGTTGGTGTTCGTAGAATTGTAATGAGAAGAGACGGGGCAGACATCAAGACGCGACACATCATTCTTACTTTCGCCAGCTCTACCCTGCCCGAGACAGTGAAGGCAGCTTTTATTAGCTGTCGTGTTCGCGCTTACATACCTAACCCGAGGCGATGCTTCAAGTGTCAGCATTATGGCCATGGAGCACTAGCCTGCCGTGGCAAGCTCACCTGTCCTAAATGCGGCGAAAATGGTCACACCTCTGAAGAATGCCGAAACACAATTCTGAAATGTCCGAACTGCAGTGGCGCACATGCTGCATACTCACGATCTTGCCCATCTTTCAAGAAAGAAAAGGAGATCATTCATATCAAAGTGACTGAAACATAACTTTCCCCCGAGGCACGCCAGAAACACAAGTTTTTTTCGGCCACATCCTATGCAGACGCCGCCCGCCGGGGGTTGGGGCGACGTCTGGTTAGTACAGCGACACAGTGCAGCCTAGCTGATGTGTCGCTGTCGTTAACCCCTTCTGAGCGGCCACCAGCTCCTCCTGCCTCCACAGCAGAGTCCTTGCTGGTTCCTGATCCTGCCGGGCTGCCACTCACAGCCCAGCGCCCCAACGCTACCCCTGCGGAGCCCGTGGAGGACGTGGCGACGGACGCTGTTGGGACTGGTTCTGCTTCCAGTCCAGCTCCGTTCGCCCCCACAACACTCGAGGGCGTTGAGAGCACGAACTGTCGGGGCTCCACACAGACCCCGTCCCCTCCTGCCACCGCAGGCTCCGACTGAGAAGGCTGAGGCCACCTCAGGGACCATTCCTCGAGGTTTCGACGGAAGGGTACCAATTCGATGACACCTGAAGTGTCAGATGAGGATATGGACACTTTGGCATTTGAACCTGCACCTCAGGAACGAAATGAGCGCCGCAGCACTTTTGGCCGTGGGAAACAACCAGCTCCTCGCATCACAGGCCCTAAACAAGACTCACTGATCTGAAAAAAAAAAACACTTTGATTTATTATTTTTGACGCATAATTGCTGTTGAAAACATAGTTCAATGGAACTGTAGGGGTCTCATAAAAAAACTTAGATGATGTATATGAACTCCTTTATAAACATCAATCTAGTATTGTTTGCCTCCAAGAGACACACCTCAATCACAAGCAAAGTAACTTTCTGAGGCAATACACTGTCTTTAGGAAAGATAGAGATGTATTTGCTCATTCATCTGGCGGGGTTGCTATTGTGACCCGAAAATCGATCCCCTCCCAGTCCGTTAGACTGCTCACCAGCCTTGAGGCGGTTGCTGCCCGCGTTATCATTTTCGGTCGGCTGATTACCATATGCTCTTTATACATTCCCCCGTTTTATCGTCTGTCTACCTCAGAATTGGAGTCCCTGGTGGACGAGCTTCCGGAACCCTTCATCCTAGTCGGAGATGTAAATGCACGCAACAAACACTGGGGCTCTGGGAGAACCGATGCCCGTGGCCGTTTAATTGAACAGTTCTTGGTATCGTCTGGTGCGTGTCTGTTTAACAAAAAACAACCAACATACTATAACACCACACATAACACGTACTCACACATAGACTTGGCAATAGGTTCTGCGGTTCTTCTCCCACTCATTGAGTGGCAGTTGGACAAAAACCCGTTAGGGAGTGACCACTTCCCAGTAATCTTGAAGTGCCTAGACAAAGACCCCTACCCTGCAACCTCAAATAAAAGGTATAAAGAAAGCGCTGCAGACTGGGAGAAATTTAGGCAGAAATCTCAACTCTCACACACCTCCATAGAACACTTGGGTATTGATGAAGCGTGTAGCCTTGTCACAGCCCATATTCTTGATTCTGCAGAGAAATTCATTCCCCAGACTTCTGGTAGCAAAAGTAACCTAAAGCGACCCTGGTGGAATGAAGAATGTCGACAAGCGCGCCAGGCACAGAAGAAGGCGTGGGGCATTCTTCGCAGATATCCAACTGCAGACAACCTTGTACCATTCAAGCGCGCCAAAGCCATGGGAAGGCGCATTCGGCGTCAGGCCAAAAGCAATAGCTGGTGGTCCTTCTTAAGCTCCATAAATTCCTTCACAGATACGCGAAAGGTTTGGAATAGGATAAGAAAACTAATGGACAAAGGACATATAACTTACCCCTTGTTAACACCACTGGTGACACCTTAGAGGACCAGGCAAATGCGCTGGCGCAACACTTTGAACACATCTCAAGCTCCTCACATTACACAAGCACATTTATGCACTACAAAAAGTCGGCTGAGCAGAAGTCCATACGTGACCACAAACAATCGAATGACTCCTATAACTGTTCATTCTCTCTTCACGAGCTCATGACTGCGTAGGCCGGTTGCAAGCCTTCTGCGCCACGTGCTGATAACATTACGTACACCATGATCAAACACCTTCATACAGACACAATTCATACTCTCCTCTTTTTGTTTAACAAGATATGGCGGGTCGGGCACTTTCCTAAAACATGGAAACAAGCTGTGATTGTGCCATTGCTTAAACAGGGAAAGGATCCCTTCTGCGTTTCAAGTTATCGCCCCATTGCCTTGACCAGCTGCTTGTGTAAGCTGTTCGAAAAAATGATTAACAGAAGGTTACTATACTTCCTGGAATACAATGGTATTCTCGACAGCTGCCAGGCAGGGTTTCGGTCGGGCAGGTCAACAATGGACCATCTTGTCGCTTTTGAATCTTATGTGAAAAATGCCTTTGTGAACAAACAGTATTGTATGTCTATATTTTTTGATCTAGAAAAAGCATATGACACTGCTTGGCGCTACGGCATCCTGCGGGACCTAAAATGTTTTGGTATTTGTGGAAATATGCTTAATGCCATTCAAAGCTATTTGTCTGAACGAACATTCAGAGTGAGGGTCGGGGCTGCAGTATCTGCGCTGTATATGTAAGAAAATGGCGTTCCTCAGGGTGGAGTACTGAGTTGCACACTTTTCATAGTTAAAATGAACACCCTCGGAAAAGCTCTGCCCCGTACAATTTCTTACTCCATTTATGTGGATGATGTTCACATCAGTTTCCGGTCCTGTAATCTATCTATTTGTGAGCGGCAGGTACAACTTGCCACAAACAGGCTTGTAAAGTGGACAGAAGAAAATGGCTTTAAGCTAAATCCTCAAAAGAGCACATGCATCCTGTTTTCGAAGAGGCGTGGTATTCACCCTCAGCCCACCGTCCTGCTCAATGGAGTAGCTGTGCCTGTGAAAAAGGAGCACAAGTTTTAAGGCATTCTGCTAGATGAAAAGCTGTCATTTATTCCTCATATAAAGCTACTCAAAATAAAATGTATAGAGGCGATGAATATCCTAAAAGTCCTATCCCACCACTCCTACGGCGCAGATAAGCTGTGCCTGCTACGTCTCTACAACAGTTTAGTGAAGTCGCGGTTGGACTATGGGAGCGTAGTATACGGGTCAGCTTCGAAAACCGCTTTAAAAATGCTTGACCCTGTTCTGCACCTGGGGCTTCGCCTTTCGTCTGAAGCCTTCCGAACAAGTCCTGCGCAAAGCCTATACGTGGAATGTGATCAGTGGTGCCTGGAAGACCAGCGCTTATACACAGACCTATTGTATGCTGTGAAGACAACATCTATAAAAAATCATCATTCCTCACTTATTATCCACGACAGCTCTACCATGCACTTGTTTCTCAGTAGGCCGTCTATATCTCTGCCCTTCTCGTTGAGAGTGAAAGTGCAAGCTGAGGAGCTTGGGATTTCTCTTACCGAGACTTACAGAACTTCGATCACAGACCTTGTCGCTCCTTGGGAAATGTCCCCGGTTTCTTGTGATTTATCTTTTCGAGCCATTAACAAAAAAACTGCACCAAGAGAACTCGTCTTACAGCATTTCCTACACCTACGGCATAAATATCCCTACACAACGTTTTACACAGATGCCTCCAAGTCTGCTAATTTTGTGTCATGCGCTGCACATGGCCCAAACTTTGCTATCACAAAGACAATGAACAAAAGTAGCAGTATTTTCACAGCAGAGGCACACGGCATTTTAACAACTGTGGAACACATTACACAAAGCAGAATACACAGTTCCATTATTTTTACAGACTCCCTAAGCGTAGTACTAGCTCTTCATTCAGGAAACCAACGAAGAACTTCATTTTAAATCGACTTATAAAGTCCATAATGGCTGCCTACGCTCTAAAACTCACTGTAATAGTTTGCTGGGTACCTGGGCACAGCGGCATTTCGGGCAATGAAATTGCTGACCAGAATGCCGCTGTGGCGGCTCTCCGCAGTGTTGTAGATATTCCACATGTTCCCTACCTAGACATGAAGCAATCAGTTCGGAGTAGGATTCGGAGGCGCTGGCAGTTACAGTGGGACACACCAATCGAAAACAAACTACCCATTATAAAACCACAAATAGGGAAATACAACACAGACAAACGGAACAGGTTCACAGAAATATCAATATTGTTACAGCGCAGTTTCTACGAAGGACATTGTCTTTGGGGTTTCTAATGGAAAGGGATTGACCAAGCCCCATGTGGTTTTTGGTAGAAGAGGAGGTTGAGGTGGTGACTGTGCCGGCCGCTTCCCGATCTGTTCGCTTGGCCCTTCCCGGTCCACACAACTGTAAATAAACCCATTCCATCTATCAAGACCGTGTCACGTGGTGGAGGTGCGGGGTAACAACGTCCTGGACCCTGCGGACTCAGCGGAATCCTGCGTTCTCCGTCGGAGTAGGCGAATCGCCGGCTTGCCCGTGGACCCGGCTGACATGGCGCCGCCCCGGAATGGTGAAAACTCTTCCCCAGTGGTGGTCAACGGTTGGCACCACAAGGAACCACGCTCGTTCTCTGGGAACGATGACGATGATGTCGAGGATTGGCTCAAATACTACGAAAGGGTGAGCAAATACAATCGCTGGGACACAGCCGCGCAACTAGCCTATGTAGTGGTGTATCTCGTCGAAACAGCTTTGACCTGGTTTGAAAACAATGAAGCAAAGCTCACGACATGGGCGAGCTTCGTCGAGGAGCTGAGGAAATCTTTTGGCGACCCCATTTCCCGCCGCAAAAAGGCCGAGCAGACGCTCGCGCAGCGAGCACAGGTACCGGGCGAGACTTGTACGGCATACATACAAGAGGTCCTTAAACTCTGCTCTCTTGTAAACCCGAACATGACTGAGGAGGACAAGGTGGGCCATTTGCTAAAAGGTATAGCGGAAGACGTATACCACTTCTTGATTGCAAAGGAAAACCTAGCCTCTGCAGCAGACGTGGCCAGCTACTGCCGCACATTTGAAGCTTTCAAGCTTCGGCGGATTTGCCCCAAATTTGGCCGTCTTCCAAACGTTCCCACTGTCGCTAGCGTGGACACTGGTCCATCTGAGGATATCGCATCCTTGGTTCGCCGTATTATACGGGAAGAACTAGGGTATCAAGTTCAAGCGTACACCGCCGGTTCGCCTGCCTATTCGGGGCCTCCTGCAAATTGCGTGTTCCACCAGTGCGCCGTTCACGAGCCTTGCCTTCAAGTACCAGCACCCAGACCACAACTCCGCTACACAGAGCCCTGCGGTACGTTTCCACAAGATGGCGTCAATGTTCAGAGCTTCCGAGCGCCATCCCGGCGACTGGGCTACGAGAACGAATCCCGTAGAGTAGTCGCTGGCTACCCACGACAACAAGTCGAACCAGCCCGCTACCGGCAACAAGGCGACCAAGACCGCTATCGGGAACCACCTGTTTGCTATTTCTGTGGCGTCAGTGGGCACATCGCTCGCTTCTGTCGCCGTCGTCAGCAGCAAGCTCCGCGGCTCTTTGCTCCTTCTTCACCCAACCGACGGGATGGCGCAATCCACCAGGATCCCGTTTTCCACTACCCGACTCCGCTCAACAACCGCAATGCGTCTCCCGCCGTCTCTGACCGTAGCATCACACCACCGCTTCGCCAGGGCCGGTCGCCGTCGCCTCGCCGCCGGTCCGTGCCCCCGCCGCTGGGAAACTAGCTGGTGCGGCCGACAGGGGTGAGGTCGCGGAACGGTCGGTTTTACCAAATCCCCTGTCAGTAGTGATGGTAGAGAACAAGGTGTGTATTTGTGTCGACGGTGTGAACGCAACTGCTTTGGTGGATACTGGTGCTAGTGTTCAGTGATGAGCTCGTCATTTAAAGATCGCCTTGGACATAAAGTTATGTTTGAGTGGGATGGAACTAGACATTTCCGTGGAGTTGGTGATGAGCCTTTGCGGGTAGTTGGAATTATCTCGGCGGACGTTGTGCTTGGCGGAAACACCTTCAGAACTGAGTTTACCGTATTGGAGTACGCAACGCACGATGTCATTCTCGGTATCGACTTTTTGAAGGAATGTGAGGCAAAGTTAGATTGCGGTGCTGGAGAGATTTCATTGCGGAGTGCGGAGTGACGCAACATCGAATTTACACCGGCGATGCACCACCCATCCGGCAGAAACCTTACCGCGTGTCTCCTGCTGAGCGCAGCGCTATAAATGAGCAGACTGAGGAAATGCTCCGGAACGGTGTAATTCAGGAATCTACCAGCCCATGGGCCGCTCCTGTAATACTGGTCAGAAAGAAGGACAACACGTGGCGATTTTGCATTGACTACCGTAGACTTAATAATGTGACGAAGAAGGACGTCTACCCACTTCCGCGAATTGACGACGCCATCGATTGTCTGCATTCTGCCTCCTACTTTTCGTCGGTCGATCTTCGATCGGGCTACTGGCAGATTCCTATGCACCCGGACGACAAGGAAAAGACAGCATTCGTCACACCAGATGGCTTGTTCGAATTTAATGTTATGCCATTCGGCCTGTGCAACGCGCCCGCAACATTCGAAAGATTCATGGACTCTGTCCTTCGGGGCCTGAAGTGGGAAGTCTGCATGTGTTTTCTCGATGACGTCATAATTTTCGGCCGGACGTTCAACGAGCATAACCAGCGGCTTGATGTTGTTCTCCAGCGCATCGCGCAGGCTGGCCTGCTCCTGAACTCGAAGAAGTGCCATTTCGGAGAGCGCCAGGCGCTTGTGCTCGGCTTCCTTGTTGACAACGATGGTATCAGGCCTGACCCACAAAAGATTGCTGCGGTTCGTGACATTCAAAAACCCCGATCACTTAAGGACCTGCGGAGCTTCCTTGGACTGTGCTCCTACTTTCGTCGATTTATCAAAGACTTCGCCAAGATCGCCTGTCCCCTCACAGCTCTTCTTCGTAAAGACACCCCCTTTGTGTGGACTCCCGAATGTGATTCGTCTTTCACGGAGTTGAAGCGTTTGTTGACATTGGTCCTGTGTTGCGCCACTTCGACCCCCTCGCGCCCCATTGAGATCCACTCAGACGCCAGCGCCAATGGTGTTGGGGCTGTGCTGGTCCAACCGCATGGAGGTTGCGCATAGCGCTGTCGCCTACGCAAGGCGTACCCTCTCGAAAGCAGAGCGCAACTACACGGTGACAGAACTAGAATGCCTTGCGATGATTTTCGCCATTCAGAAGTTCAGACCCTACATTTATGGACGTCATTTTACCATCGTAACCGACCATCACTCCCTGTGCTGGCTTGTCGGACTACGCGACCCCTCGGGTCGACTTGCTCGCTGGTCTTTACGGCTTCAGGAATTCGATTTCGCTGTTCTCTACAAGAGCGGGCGCCGCCACACCGACGCTGACTGTTTGTCACGCCTGCCTCAAGAAGCGCAGCTATTTGAGGAAGAACACAATGCCGATTCCTTAGCTTCCATCTCGACCACGCTCCCCGATGCACTCGTGTTTCAGGAAGAGCAACAAAAAGATAGCCAGCTTGCAGCCATTTTTGTCTCCGCACAGGCGTCTCAAGCGTCGACTTCACCGTTCGTCGTCCGAGATGGCTTGCTCTGGAGACGGAATTATTCGTCCGATGGTGCTCGCTTTCTGCTTGTCGTGCCTGAGAGCCTCCGGCCTGTCGTCCTGCATGCTATGCACGACGACGTCACTTCAGGACATCTTGGTTTTGCCCGCACGCTTTACCGACTCCGTCAACGTTTCTACTGGCCTCGCCTCCGAAAGACGACGAAGCAGTACGTCGCCGGATGTCAGGTGTGCCAGCGCTACAAGCATCCCACAGTTCCTCCTTCCGGGCCTTTGCATCCGGTGCGTCCACCAACGTCAGCTTTTGAAAAGTAGGAATTGACTTGCTCGGCCCGTTTCCCAAGTCGGTGGCAGGGAATCGATGGATACTTGTCTGTGTCGATTACCTGACAAGATATGTGGAAACGACTGCTCTGCCATCCGCTACAGCTTCCGAAGTCGCACACTTTTTTCTTCACTTCACTCATACTGCGCCATGGTGCCCCCCGGGTGGTTATAAGTGATCGCGGACGACAATTCACAGCGGATATCGTCGAAGAGCTCCTTCGTCTTGTGGGTCACAGTACCGACACAGCACGCCATATCACCCACAAACTAATGGCCTTACTGAGCGCACAAATCGTACACTGACAAACATGTTGGCCATGTACGTATCCCTCAGATCACAAAAACTGGGACGATGTGTTACCCTTTATCACATACGCTTACAATACCGCTAAGCACGAGGTCACGGGATACGCACCTTTCTTCTTTTATACATGCGACTGCCAAGTAGCTTCCTCGACACTATCCTGCCCTTTTCTTACCATGAAGATGTTTCTATAGCGCAGACTCTCTGTCGTGCTGAAAGAGGCGCGCCGCCTTGCCCGACTACGGACTTTGACGTCCCAGGCGAAGACTAAGGCGCGATATGACCGACGACACGCACCAGCTTCGTACTTTACTGGTGACCTTGTCTGGCTCTGGACGCCGCTACGCAAACGTGGTTTGTGTCAGAAGTTTTTATCAAGCTATACCGGCCCGTTTGTAGTTGTGCGAAAATTAAGCGACCTGAATTATGAAATCGCTAAAGTGATGTCCCAAGATCGTCGGTCCCGCAAAAACTCAAGTTGTTCACTGTCGCCCGCCTGAAGCCTTGCCAACCCCGACAAACTTCAACTCGCTCAGTGAGCTTCGTCTCGCCCCGGGGAAGTGTTACAGCGCAGTTTTCTACGAAGGACTTGTCTTTGGGGTTTCTAATGGCAAGGGATTGACCAAGCCCCGTGTGGTTTTTGGTAGAAGAGGAGGTTGAGGTGGTGACTGTGCCGGCCGCTTCCCGATCTCTTCGCTTGGCCCTTCCCGGTCCACACAACTGTAAATAAACCCATTCCATCTATCAAGACCGTGTCAATATGTAGATAAGGATAGGTCACACACATGCTACTCACTCATACCTTGTTAAACGGAACAGCACCACCTGCTTGTGAGAAGTGCGGACGACGACCTTAGAGTTCTCCACGTATTGACTGAATGTTTGGCATACCATGAAGCAAGGAAACGACACTTCCCCGAACTATACCCCTACACGATACTCTTTTACCCATCTTTGTTTTTATCCGATCAACCCCCCGATCAGAAGTGAACGCCTTTTAGCCTACCTCGCTGACATTGGATTTTTAGCACTCATCTCATACCATGTGTGACATCAGGGCCACCCGACGACTGTGAGGGTGGTTCGGAGCGTTTTCATAACAGGTTTCAGGGACGTCACTGCCATCGCTGGAGCTAGGGTCATGTTATGATGCCCCCAGCACTGTCACACTTAAACATCATCATTGTTACCTCTCATCTTAATCATCCTCCCCTTTTAGAGTAAGGGCCCTTTACTCCCATCTATACACTATTTTTATCAAGTACATCACCATCATCGCCATGGTATTTTAGCAATAAACGTGAACAAACATTGTCTTGGCGCTCTTTGGCCTCAGCCGCCCTTGCGCCAATAAAACGCACATTGTAGTAGTAGATCTCTATTGAGCCAGAGGAGGCTCGTAAACACACAAGTTGGCTTGCTTCAGATTCACACTGACGTCTGGCAGGAATAAGTAATCGTCACAACCCACCACTTTTTCATAGCCGGCAGGACGGGTGGGCGGCAGGAAATGCCGCCCGCCCGTCCTTCTGTTCGGCGAAATTGTGCATGTTTTGAGCCGCAGTGCGAAGAACGTACCTACACACTTAACGAGCCTTCCTATTTATTTGTAGGGTTGGCGTCACTGAAACACGTGTGCGCCTGCGACCGCTTCCTGTAAACTCTTCCCGTAATGTCAGCGACCATTCAAATTCTGTACCACCAGTGATTCTGTGAGAACCTCCCTGTTATTGCTTTGCCCTTTCCTTTCTTGAGCAGACCGGCGCCCTTTTGAACCGGGCGGTCCGTGCCACTCTTTCTACAAGCTGATGAATGATAGAGAACAGCGTTTTGAAGGAGTTGTGTACTCTTCTCTCCCCTCTGGATGTTTAGGTTTGTTTTGTTTTCTTTTTTCTCTCTTTCTCGTTTTTGGAAACCTTTACCTCACCTTGTCGAGAGTGTGTGTTTGTTGTGGCTTTTCTTCCCAAATCCCCCGTCTCTCTTTTTCGGTGTCGTTGGACGACGAGCTTATAAATACGTGCAGGGAATTACGAAATGTTGTCCTGATAAAGTGCGGCATCCGACCGAAATGTGGACAAATATACAGTTTTATTAAAAGCTATACCCATTTTTACTATATATATTTTATATAATATATATATATATATTATATATATATATTATATATATATATATATATATATATATATTCAGCAATTCAGCAGTGGGATCTCCACCCCAAGGGAATATGATCGCGAACTTGTTCGCCCCGTATTCCATATGTTTAAATTGTAGGGAGTGGGTCCATTCTCTTTTCGCGAAAAAACGCGCTGCTAATTTCGTTTTAACAGAGGTGCTCTTTATGATTGAGCTCTGTGCGTGCGGATTGTTAAGGAAAAACTCCGCTCGGAAGCAAAAAACGTTTCCTGAGTTCGGAATCAAAATAAAGTACCTCGCGTTATGCAGCCGGCGTTTTTACAGCTGTGCTATCACCGCCTACGGGGCGTCCTGCATTTCATTTGGTTGCGTAGAAGGGCGTTGGGTTTGCCTTTCGGCTTGGGAACTTGGCAGTTTGTACTCTGGACTTTCGGTGGGTGCATTTCGGACTTTGATTTTTCAACCTTCTTTCTCTTAAGAACGGGGTAGAACTAAGAAAATGCATGTTAAAGCTAATGAAGAATAGTAGCTCCGGTGTTTTCTCAGTCTTTCCATCTCAACTGCGAAGGTGGTCAAATTATTTTTGTCTGTCTCAAATTTCGCTCGTAAAGTGTTGGCGGCTCTCTCCTAACGTTTAATGACTTTAAGAAATGAAGCCCGTCTTCAGGTCTAGCTAAACACGTCTGCTGGGTGCAGAAGTTTTTCGAGAAGGAAACCTTGGTAGTGACTTAGCCGTAATGACACCCAGAGGAGCAAGGACGGCTAGCCCGTCCGGGCGATATGAATTCGATACCCACAGAGAGCACGAAGAGCTCCACGTCACCCGAAGCCGCAACCGAGACCGCATTGTGTGTGAGTACGTGTTCGTGTTTGTGCGTGTGCATGTACGTGTATGTATGCTTGCATGTGTGTGGTTGTCTGAATGTGCGTATGAGTGTGCGCCTGCACGCACATGTACGGGTGCATGAGTGTGTTTGTGGGTATGTATATGCGTGTGTGCGTGTGTGTTACTGTGTGTGTGAGTGTGTGTGTGTTTGTGTGTATGTGTGCGTGTTGGTGCGTGTGTGCATGTGTGTGTGTGTGCGCGCGTGCGTACGTGGATGGGTACATGCGTGTGTACGTGTGTGTGCGCTCGCGTGCGCGTGCGCCTGCGCACATGCGTGCCTGCTCCAGCACGTAAATAGCGCCATGGCAGGCGAATCCATACTCCACTGCTTGCAGACCGGGAACATCTATCTACCGACCAGGAAGCTGAAGTAGATGAAGAAATTCTTTATGGAACTTTTGCTATACCTTTTGGGGATGCTTGAGCTTTCGCCCATTTCCCTAGCGGACCTGATGCTAGACCAATTGCGCACCTCTAGCTCCGTCTCCCTGCGTGGCCACCCTGCACTGACTGCGCACTCCGGCAAGCGATGGTGCCAGTCAAGTGACCCGTCGAAACTCCGCACAGGCAGGTGGCGCAACCTGCTTCGACTTAACGACCGTGGCAATGTCGGCACCGTTCCGAAAGCAGCTTGTTCTCGAGGAGTTTCTCTCCTGCGCGCTCCCCAGCTTGAACGTTCTGTGCCTAATGGAGCTCGCTCTGATAATGGGTCGACGTGGCTCTGTAAAGTGGCGCGAACTCTTTGCTTACGCACCTCACCTGATGCTCACGCAAGAAAAACACAAACGCGCTGGCCAAATTTTAATACTGCATGTACACGTAGAGAGGTGGAACTATGTACGCAACTACCGAGCAACTCAAAAAACCATCTTTCTCCTTGTCCTAAATTAGGAGGCACTGCAACTCGTGGGTCATCTGCAGGGTTTTGCACCCGCCATTTCATTCCGGCACCTGTTGATTACAGTTAAAGTGAACAGTGTTGTAGCTTCGGCTGAAGTACGGTCAAATTCCACTGCAAAACGTTTGTTCGGACAATCTTTTAAAATCACCGTTGCGTATAAGTTGTACTTCTGCAAAAACGTTGATTTACGGTGGCTTTTTGACAACCTCTGCTGTGCACCTTTCTTGTGTCTTATATTAGCTGAAAGAATGCTTAATTTTGTACATTATAAATATCGCTTCAACCCAATCATTTGTATGTTCGTTTGTGTTAATACGCTGGCAATGGTATAATTTAGGTACATTGTTGACGTGGCTAGTCTTTTCCGGCGACAAACATCGCCAGTGTTGTTCCTGGCAGGCAATAACACTACCAGCGACACCCTCAAGAACTGGTGTCACCAATCAGCTCAATCTGTGCATATTTATTTACAGGATAATTCTTGGAAAGATGTCAACAAAATAACTACCGAAGAACACATATGGGACCATACCTCTGCCTTTTAGATGCGAAGCTGAGAGCATCTCTTGTCGCTGGCCCTGTCCTTCCTGCGTGCGTTCGTCGTCGTCAGCGTCCGCACTCTCCTGCGCTCGCCCCCTCTCCTCTCCGATAGCGAACACTCTATCGCGAGGGGCATTGAATTGGATTCCATTGGATTGGCTTGGCTTGGCTTGGATTGAATTAGGTTTGGATTGGATTGGATTAAAGTGGATTGTGTTAGATTGTGTTGCGTCATAGCCGCGGCAGACGCACTGGTGCCGGCGCGTGCCCAGGTGAGAGCGAACACTCTCTCTCAACATCTGCGGGTGGGCGGCCCAGCGCACTCTCACCCCGCCGGTGGGAGGCGCTGAGCGCGGTGCTGCGCATGTTTAGTACTCTCTCTCTCTCTCCGCGGTCTCCTCTCCTTCGGGCGCGCTGCGCATATAACCGGTGTGCCGCTCTCCGGCGGCATTTCTGTCGACGGCTGCTCTCCGCTTGCGCTTGAATCCCCCTCAGCGTCGAATCACACCAGGGTTCCCACGAGGGGAGGTGGACCTTAATTTTTATTACTTAATTGAGCTGCAGCTACGCAGCTAGTGCCGCTGGTCGGATAAATAAATCCAGCGTGTTATGATACATCGTTATTCTGAAATGTTTAGGGGCTGTGTAGCGGCTCCAGTCTTCCATCAAAAGCTTCACAAGACTGGCAGTGACTTGGGGGAGTGACGCACAGCTGACGACGCTGAAAACAAGACTCAGTACAATCACGAAGATTATATATGCACCCATGCATTGTCTAGTGTTTTTATTATTCGTGGTTTCTAGAGAGGCGTTTGGTGGCGTTACAGCTCTCCACTAATATAATGCTTACGTTTACGTAAAACGGTAATCGTTGTTTTATGGCTGCTTTTGCACGGGCAGAATTCCTAACGGAAGGACGTGGGTGTAAACCCTTAGACGGGGGATGCGACGGGGCAGAAGCTTGAGACAAGCTTCTGATAGTTTTGTTGTTTTATTTACGTTCAGTGCATTAGTACAGCATTTTGATTTTTGTTATAAATGAATGGTTGTGTTCTTTGGGCCTGTTTACCAAACTTTAGGCAGAGCCAAATAGTGTCACAGGTCCCGTTACGCAAGAAAACTCAGGTGTATGCTACCTTTATGTGGGCTAACAGTGCTATGGGATATGACCCAGCGCCTAATATTTTGGAAGTTAAGTAACATGAGGAACCCTTCCACGTTCGGGCTCTATGGCAATATCGAAAACTTATCGGTACGTTGGTTGTTGCAGCAGCAAATAAAAACTTCCTTTTTAGTAAACAGTCGTCATGTCTCTAAAACATGACTACGCTTCCGTGACACTTTTTATTAACCGTTCAAATTTATTCTATAGTTTTACTTTTTCTGATTTGATTTGTCTTATTTTAATCATATGTTGGTACCTTTGGTTGACGTTATATATTTTGATATCATAACGCTATGCGTAAGATCAAGTGCTGCACTTTATTGTAACAATGCCTATACGTATCACCTTATAAACACATATAATTGAGTACTTTTACAGCAATGTGCAAGGTGACAATATTGTTCACTGCTACGCCCTGACGTTTTGAAAAGATATACGAAGTAAAACAATGGTTTAATACCGTCATTTTATTTACCGAACCTTTGAAGTTCAATTTATAGGCTCCAGGTTGCTTGCTCAACATCTAGGCACTTCATCCGTTGAATCGCTGGAACCGGCGACAAAGTAATGGCGTAACATATAAGACTGCGTAGCGACCCAGCTGATAAATAAGCGAATCATGTCAGTCTCATTGGTTTGGTGAAATTAAACCAAACTGAAAATTTTGTGAAAGCCATTATTGCTCGAAAGCGTCGGCATCTGCCATTTGCCGGGAGAGTCGACTTCACCAACGTTCCAGTATGAATAAGGAAATCAAAACTTGAATAGGGGAATTGTGAAAGGATCTCCCGTGTTCATGCCTGGTCAATATGACTTGGCACAAACTATGCGTGCGGGAATAAAATTTGACACTGCCTAATGATTTCTGAGACACATTTTGCTCCCCGCCACGAATTTTCTTAGTTTAATCTGTAATCCCACCTTTCAACCTGAAGGGTTCTGTATTAGGGTTATCTCCTATAAATATTATTAGGGTTATCTCCTATAAATTTCAGAGCAAAATGTTGCCTGCTTGCTTGCAGCAAGCAAATTTGTTTCCAAAGTGGCTCGCGAGAATGAAGTTTTTTTTAAAATCGGCAGAAATTATTGGTGTTCCTAGGAGAATCTTGCCAGCATTTAACGGTTGCGTGAGTATAACGTGTAACGTGATGTTCCGCATACCACCTCTATTTTTAGGCTTACCTGCATAAGCCCATTCTGTTACTTTTGTATTCAGTTTATTCTCGCTAGACAAAAACGTTAGGTAATCCATGCATTCGGTATAAAATCTTTGCAGTTCGTATAAAGTCTGCAGACATTTTCTAACCCAGGGAATATAACCGTTTACTCTTAAGCGTTCCCACTTGGCACACATAGTTTGGCGAACTGTTCCCCCGCATTTCTCCAATATAGTAGGAGCGATGGCGGCTGATTCTGGCGTACAACCTGCACAGAACACCTATTTCTCGCTGTGTGATGATGGTTTACATAATTTTCAACTAAATTGTAAGGACGGGTTTTGTATTTCCAAATCATTAATTTCCAGCGCCTCTCAGACACAAATCTAGTCCCCATCTCGCAAGACCCCCATATCTCCATCTCTGAACAGCAGCTCTGTTTTCCGCATCTGGCCTAAGAGGAATAAGAAGCAGACTAGCTTTCTTTGGCGAGAAAACACGGCGAAACTAACACAAACTCAAAACATAAAGGAATCGGTAGTACGTGAAAACATTCATGCAGAATGTCACTCAAATATTCGTAGCCTAACAATTTCGGACCATGACTAGAATACCAAGAGCATAAATATAAACATCCCCAACTGCTTAATACACTCTATGTTTATAACAAGATATCAGTAATATTTTTTTGTTGCGGTAGATCCGACGAGACGGACCAGGGCTGATGATGAAGCAATGTATGTACAAGATGAAGTGATCACTTTACAAGTGGCCCTAAAGCTGGCTCACTCTGCGCCCCGGACACATTTCCTCCTTCGTCAACATTTGTACGACGACGGCATATTCAAGCGACCACTTCTTCTTCACCTTGTGACACTATCGTATTCTTAAATTACAGTGACCGTTTCCTAACAACAATTTCTGCGTTTGACCATAGTGTGAAGATTTCTTGGGAAATTATTTTGGCCGTTCTTTTTGCTCGCGTCTGCCTCAGTACAAAGTGACAAAACAAAACCTGTACCCTTGTAAAATTGTCCATTTTTTTATAATATAGTTGTGTAAACTTGGAATTCCGCTTTTCTCGTTTTCCCGCTGCGTTTTTGCTGACTACGAAGGTCACTGATCTACACGCATGGTTCTTAATCTCAGTTTCGGAAATGGGCGATACCAATTAACGAAAACCGCGCGTATCCATCACAAGCAGCGCACTCGAAGTGTATTACTCTGGTTCCAAAACATCTCGCATTGCCTCCTCGGGCACTGTCACGTTAAACAATAATTTATTGGTGCCTGAACCCTCACTTCGGCGCAGAAAAGAGATCACACCCTGTAAAACTAAGATTCAGTGTCAACAGCGGCCTTTTCCATCTTTTAAATTTACATCTCCTTTCTCTCAATATTATCTTTTTCCTTTAATGAACTGCCTAGAACATATTGTCTACTTCAGCAATATTTTCCGGTGGATAAAAGTACGTAAACGTTTAGGAACAAAACCAACACAAAATAATGGCTCTCGTCATTGATTCAGCCATTTATCACTTTGTCATATCGTTCCCAAAAGCATAAAACTTAGATTGTGTTCTCAAAAAAAAAAAAACAAAAAAAAAACGTGCAATTCAAGTGTTCAATAACCTCTCGGCGCGCGGCACCCTGATAGTGTGATGGTGGCGCAGGATAACCCTTACATACATTTATAAACGTCGAAACATGGGTATAGCGTATACGTTTACATATACGAGATAAATAATTTGTTAGAGTTCATTGACAGTTTACGAAGCACGTGCTGTTTTAACTACATAATTTTTGCTGTTAAAAATCAGCACATTTTTCAAAAGGTCACCGAAGTACTCCCTATGTTGCAGTGCACGCAAAAGAATGTTTCCGACGTCCCAACAAGCCCTCACTTACGATTCAGTGTGCCGCTACCCTGTGCACGCGTGGTGCAAGTTTGGTGCAGGGCAGCAAATTATTCGTGTGATCGGTGGCTAAGCCCGTCTTCCTCAGACTTGTTACGACAAGTCGGACAGAATCGGCCGCGCGGGCTTTACCTAGCGGTGAAACACGCAAAACAAACTGTTTTGCCGCGGCCGTATCGAGACTTGAGTCCCCTACGCCGCTTGCGGAGACCTTTCTACCTCTATCGTACTCAACGTGCGCTGATTATCACGAGACTGCGGAAAAGTGTTCTTGAGTGCCTGTACTCTGTTAGGGCCATGTGAAAAGCCATGGGAAAGCGCTGGAGCCTTGAACGCTTCTGTGTATAATTTTACGCTTCCAATGACCGATGTCAGTCCGCATCTTGCGTCCATAAGGAGTGATGCTTTCTCCGAGTTATGCTGCAAGCACACAGCGGTTCCTGTATCGTCGCTGGCCATCTCTCGGCATGCAGCAAACCAGCAAAGCTTTGCTCTCGGATCGTTCTCGTCAATACCAAGGCATGTATGCTCGCCAATCGTTCACCACGCTACCACTACATGACGGAGGCGATGGAGCTCGGTACGGGGATGCCTTCGCCAGTGTAACACCATTCAGTGTTCAGCATCAATCCCTTTCCGGATTCTTTATTCATATGTAGACATCCTGTTCCGACTCTCCTTTTCCTTAACTAGGCAAGAGGCTATCCCTCTTTGATCAATTGTATGCCATTCGATATTCCCCCGTTGGCACTGTTAGTGCACCATCTGTTATACGATACTTTTTAGCAAATCGTTTGTGTATGGTGCCCGCAGTTAAAAAACTGACCGCGTATCTGCTCCTTTTGTTGCAAATGTCGCAAAAATACGACAGTCTTTGTAGGCATTTACCAAGGAAATTCCCCCATTTGCTTCTCCGCCCACCTCTCGTGCTGTTCTTGTTCCGTCGCGCTCATTCCAAGGTAAACAGACAATGTTTCCTCAAGTCTATTTAAATTTACCGCGTTCCACTGCTACAGGCGGGTTTCCTCGATGCCAGTGCTGGAGAACGGGGGAGACGCGCATGATTCGAGGCGGCCGACTTCAAGGTTTACAGAACCGCGTTGCCGTGCTCCAAGTGCGTTCCATGCAGAACGTGAAACCTAGCTAGTGGAACCTTTCGTTGCTGTTGCCGCGTGATTTCTCATACGCCGCCAGGATGTGGCGCGGATAACAGCAGGCGGCGGTTTTCTGCAGTAGATGTAGAATATCATTGGTTATCAATAAACCAAGCAACCAGGAATTTTTTAAATAAAGGAACACTGTAAATATAACTTGTGTACAAATTTCCTGTCTTATATTTGCGTAATGTGTCCTTCTTGTTCAAGAAAGGTGACAAGTATGAACATATAAACCGGGCTGAGACGTTTACATTTGGCTGTGAGTATATAAGACTATTGCGCTGTAACCGTTTTACTTTGGCCGGGTGGCTGAATCGAGTTATAGACAGAGGGACGGACAGACGGACAGGCATACAGACATACAGACAAGCAAAAAGTCTGGGTGTAAGTAACCCAAGAAATACCATCGTCTTTAAAATACCAATAAAATTCTTAGCGCTCCACCACGCGTTTGTCGAGCGCACGATCGTCAAGCTAAGCGTACCCACCCAGGGAGGCTGGCCACTTTTGGATAAAAACAACCTCAAGCGTTCGCCGGCAGCATCGAGTTCCGTTCTTCGAACGAAGCACTCACTTTCGGAGAAGATTGGGCACAAAAAACTCCAGCGTTCACCTTATAGTGGCAGCACTAGCTCAGAACGTGAAAGAGACGTCGTAGTGTACGCCCTTCACTCGTTCGTCCACGTGTTGCCGTGCGTGTGCGCTCTTTACTGTAGAATTGGTTCGTTGGTAAAAACTTTAGTGATCGCCTTCAGAGCTTTCGCTGACCGGGCGCAAGTCACCCGCTTGGGGGCGTCGCCGCTGGTCCTCTTCGCCCGTTTTGGAGCGTCGAAGTCCTGCTGTTTTACCACCTCACAAGCCTGCTGGACGGCCCAGAGTTGTTCGTGGAGGCTGGGGCTGCACAAGGCAGAGGACAGCCGCGGCGGGAGGGTTCCGGAGTTAGCACCGTGCGAATTTTTAGTACAATGCCAGAGCATGTGGGTTAAGGTGGCTATCTCTTAGCGGCAGACTTTATATGTGTGGTCATGTAAATTTCCGAATACATTCTGTGATAGTGTGCCGGGCTAGGGCACGTGCGCGTCTGCAGTTTCCTGCATTGCGACCGCCTGTGACCAGTACAGCTTGTCGCTGGGCGGAGGGAAGGTCCGTCGGGCCAAGCGGAAGGCCTTGGTGATTTCGTTGTAGGTCGTCATTCGAACTTTGGTGCTGAACCCCGGACGGTCGTCGCCGGCGCGGTTTGTTAGCTCGCGCGCCATGGCGTGTGCCGTATCGTTGCAATTACGATGGTTCTCGGAGACTTTCCCCATGTGTGCGGGGAACCACTGGAGTCAGGTTTGTCCTTCAAGTTCTCCGTGAGCTTGGCGTCGGCTTAGGATTCGGGCTGCTCTCGGCGATATCCGATCTCTGGGGAAGTTCCTTATCGCTTGTCTGGAGTCGCATAGGACCGTTTTGCACGCCGGGTTCGTGAGGGTGAGGGCCACTGCTATTTCCCCCGATTCTTCTGTGTGCGGGAATGCCACGCTTGCTGATATATTTTTCGCCCCGTCTGAATTGACGACAGTCATGGCAAATCGGGTCCCTCGCTCTTACTCGGCGGTGTCCACAAATCGCGTAACAAGATCGTTGCTGTGGGCCTTCAGGAGGGCCTTGGCTCGGGCCTCTCGTCTGCTTCGGTTGTACTCCGGATGAACGTTTCTGGGGATCGCATCGACTCTAAGTGTCTGCCGGATGGTGTCTGGGACGGTGAATTTATGTCCCTGCTTTTTGTGTATCCGATGTCGAGAGTCTTGAGGATGTGGCAGCCAGCGTTCGTGCCGGACAGCCGCTCTAGTTGCGTGGTACGCTGTGCCTCTGCGATTTTCTTCAGTGTGTCGTGGATGCCCAGCTGGAACAAGCGGTCCGTTGCGGTGGATTCCAGCAGGCCCAAGGCAGCTTTGTAAACCCTGCGTATGAGGGCGTTGATCTTGTATTAATCTTGCCTGTAGCAGCTATGAAAGGCCATGACATACGCGATGTGGCAGACGACGAACGAGTTGATTAGCCGTGTGAGGTTTTCCTCCCTCATTTCGCTGCTTTTGTTGGTGACTGTCTTGATGAGACTTGTGCCGTTGGACGTCTTATGCATTATTCTGGTAATCTTTCCGCCGTTGTGGCCCGTGGCGTCGATTATCGTGCCGAGGACTGATTTTCGGGACTGTAAGGATGGCTATGCCTTCGCTTGTACGTAGACTGATTTCCTCATATTTTCTTTCGGCTTTGAGTTTGCCGCGTTGTGTCGGGCGTAAGAGCAGGAGTTCTGATTTCTTGGGAGAGCATGGCAGACCAGTGCCTTGTAGATTGGTTTCTATTGCGTCAATTAAAGTCTGCAGTGTCGATTCGATGCGACCGTCGCTGCCTCTGCACACCCAGAGAGTAATGTCGTCGGCGTATATAGTGTGCCGGATGTCTTCGATGTCTGGCAGCTTCTCTGCCACCCCTATCATGACCAGGTTGGAGAGTGTAGGCGAGATGGCCGAGCCCTGCGGGGTGTCGGCGCTGCCCAACGTTGGCTCTTCAAGTTAGAGATCTCCTACCACTAGTCCTGCGCGTCTGTCCGTCAGGAAGTCTTTCACGTTGTTGTGAGTGCGCAGGCCGAGGTTTCGTTGCAAAATTTGTCTCAGTATCGCCGAGTCCCCGACCTGGTCGAAGCCGCTTTCTTGGTTGAGTCCGAGGATTGCCCTGGTTCTCTTGCTCTTGTTGTCAAGCACTTGGTGTTTCAATTGAATCATGACGTGTTGCGTGCCGAGGTTTTGGCGGAAGCCAAGGAGGGATGGCGGGTAGATCCCTCTAGGCTCCAGGTACACTTAGCATCGATTGAGCAGTGCTTGCTCTATGACTTTGCCGACGCACGATGTCAGCGATATGGGGCGGAGGTTATCGAGGCTCGGCGGTTTGCGGGGTTTCGGAATTAAGATCGTCTTCGCGGTCTTCCACTAGCGTGGTAGGCTGCCTCGCCGCCAGCAGGCGTTGATGTAGTCGGTCAGTTGTTCCACCGAGCGGTCGTCGAGATAAATTAGGGAGCGGTTCGACACCCGGTTGGTGCCCGGTGCTGACCTGCTGTTGAGTTTGTGCAATGCTGTTCTGATCTCTTCCACACTGAAGTCACTGTCTAGTTCTTCATTGGGCTCGCCCGTGTACGAGCCGTGCTGCACGGTTGGAGTCTGGGGCAGGTATTTTCCGCGGAGGCGGGCGGCCACCGCATCTTTCCCACGTTCCCCGAGCTCCTTGTGCAGCTAGCGGGCGAGGTGGTTCCTCTGGAGAGACTTGGTGTTTCTTTCATCCAGCAGACGCTTTAGTAAGCTCCACGCTTTGCCGTTTCGCAGTTGACCATCTGCCGAATTGCACAGCTCATCCCATGGTTGAGCAACCACCACAGCTCATCTAGTGGTTGAGCGTGCGGCAGTCCTTCTCGAAGCTGCGGTTTACTCAGCAACCTTCTTTCTGAGTGTCCTGTTGAGTCTCTCTATTTTCTATCTGGCCAGGATCGAATTCTTCGCTTCTATGAGGTGCGCTAAGTGGCTTTCCATCTTGTCGGTATAGACGTCGGTTTCGAGGGTCATGGTCAACGCTTTGGCATCCTCTACCAAGGCGGGGACCACGCTTCGATATCCGTGATTTCTCCTGCTTCGTGCAGTTGTCGATCGCGCTGTCTTTTAAAATCCTCCGAATCCGTCCACGTAAACGTGTGCTTCTGCCTTGCATTCTGTCCAGTGTTCGGACGAGTATCTCGACGATGGCATGGTCACTTCCCAGGTCGACCCTCGTGTTGCTCCACGTGATGGTCGCTGTACCCACGTTCCTTACGACGTCACATTCGGGGTCGTGTCCCTGTTGGCCGCGTTGGCGAATCTCGTCGGGTTCGCCGGGTCTTTGATGGCCGAGCTCCGACGTGAGCGCACCGCGGTGGTGCATTCCAAGCAGAATGAACAGCCCTAGGCAACGGCCAACGTCCCGATCGCTGACGCACCAGCCTCGAAGAAGCAGGCCATAGAGCCACAACAAGAGGGAGGCCCCGAAGGCCCGGTACAAGCGGAGATCAGGGACATAAAGAGCAGGCTATGCGCCATGCAGAGCTCCATCGAAACCCTGCATGCAACGGTCACCGAGCTGAATAACAGGACAGCCTACCTAGATGGAAGCGTGCAGATGATCATGAGCCACCCTGTCTTCGCGCAAAACGCACAAGCAGCTCTGAACAACCAGGGATCGAGCAGCCCGCAAAGGCATCCGGACGTCTGATCAGAATCCACATGGCTAGCGGTAATTCAGGGATCATCATATGGCAGCGGAACTGCCGCGGATTCGCCAACAAGAAGGCAGTCCTGCGCCAACACATCAGGCACGCAGCACGCAACCGGACATGTTTTTACTACAAGAAACACCCATGGCCGCTGCCACCGTACCGGGCTACAGGAAACATGTACTGTAGAAGAGCTGTGATCTAAATGTCGAAGCTGCTGTAGGTGGTCATTGAATCCAGAGGGCCCGACAGCGGATTATTCGTCCGGCCGAGGACGAGGGCGCGCTTCGAGAGGCTCCTTGTGCAAAGAATCCGCTTGAGACGATAAGTCGCGCTTTGCTACTAACTTTACTTCTTTTCATGCAACATCGAAATGCCATATAGTTTCTTCAGAATTTAAAGTCAATAGTTGCACTTGTACATATACACTCGAACATTTCTACACGATTAGTTATACCCTACTTAACGTCTTTTTCTTTAAAAAGAATGGATATCAAATAAACCATTCTTAAGTTTGAGAGAAGTTATCATTTTAACCCAAACATATTTTATTTCCCCAAAAAGATATATTCTTGACCTCCTGAGGTAATAAATATACACACGTTTCAAATGTCCCGGTTCACGTCCTCATATATCACAAAAATATAGAATACTAGAAACAGATACCTCTTTTCAACATTCGGTGACGATCCAAGAAGTAACGAAGAAACTGGCTTCACGTACCGCATTACTGCGCCATCGTGCTCCATGATGGTAACATAAGCCGGCAGCCACCAATCGCAGTACGACGTTCCTGGGACGTAATAAACACACAGTGCAAAGTGGCCTATGAGTCGCCAATGCTTCACCTTTTTTTGGTCGCTCTTATCGGGTCAAGGCGGTCTTTTTGAATTACCCGAACTTCCTTTTCGTGTACTTAGCTCCTCTAAAGAATACGGCGCCGCGGCCATGTTCTTCAGCATTCGTATTTCCGCCTTCAATGAGACAGTTTGCAGGCTGCGAGGAATCGCGCAGTCGAAAGCAAGAAAAAAATTGGCAGATATTTATGAAGCTTTGTTTACCTTTATTTTTCAACGATTCCACGCGCTATGTTCACTGCATATCGGGCATATCAGGCAAACGGGCCGGTGCCTCAACTTGAGACTCTTGGAGCCCAAGCGTTCGTTTCAAGGAGACAAGTGAGGCTATGTTCAGACTACCGAAGCGAAAGCCGTATCTTGATCTATGAACGTAAAAAAACGGGTGTCACGCAGTTCGGTTGGCTGAAACGTAAAATGTCGTCATTATATGAAGTTATTACAACAGTTACGGCAACAGTGTTAAACCGGGCTAATCCCATGTTCCTGAGCATTGTGTGAAATGTGGGTGTGTCCGCGCCTTCCAAGACACATAGGTAATTGCAAAACACAAGAATCAACGTGTACGGGGAATTGTAGAAGCTTATCAGACTACACAAAATAAAGGCAAGGGCGTCAGCGTTAATTCAGTGTCGTTAGCTGATCGGGTAATTTGTATTCCTTACAGGTCTTGGTATGCATTAGTGTGGTCTTTGGCGCGCGCAGTCCGTCAGCTTTGTATTCGCAGTTTCAAAGATGATAGTGATTTCGTCTTACTGCCTTGTCGCGGTGCACATTGTGAGGTATTTGGCACGTGCAGCCTAACAATGCTTTACTTCTGGTGTATTCGCGGATGACAAGATATGAATCCACGTTGTAGTTCAAAGTAGGGAACATATAGTATATGCGTTTTTGTAATAAAATTCAATTGAGAGTTCAGCGGTGTTGTTGTCGTTCGTCCTTCTTACGTGCCGTGTCTTTTGGGCTGCTTGTTGAATGCGGTTACCAGAAATTCTTCAGAACATTACGGAACAGTGTCATCTTTTCTTTTATGTTAGCCATACGATCAATGCGTTTTCCCTACTTCACTTTTGTCTCCGGCTCAATGAACACCTTTCAAGGCGGGTGCGTTCCTCCTCAAGCTACCTGAAATATCAACAATATTGTGCTTTTTTACTTTTTTAGTAAATCCTAATTTTCACTTGGCAATTTCTGACAAATCCACCGACCGAAAGAACAAAATAATATCCTGTCCCCAGTCCGCACGAAAGCATCAAATTATGTCTCACCGGCTAAAACGTTCTGCGAGGTTCTGCGGTAAAAACTACAAAAAAGGAGTCAGTAGCAACATTTCCACAGCAGGAAAAGCTATCATAACGTGTAAATAGAAACTAAAAACTCCTTTTTCACTCATTCTAAATTGACGCTCTACCTGCTACCTCCAAAAACATAAAACTACTGCAACTACTGGAAAACTTGAAAACAATTTTTTTCGCGGCTGCCTGATGGGAAGTGAGTAGCTGCTCAGTCGGCCGTAAAACAAGTGTCCTGCGGCATGCCAGAAAGTGCTCCCCAGTAAAGCTACTGGTGATTACGGACGGTAAAATTTTGATCGTTCGGCGATACACGGAAAAACTGTTCTCTCACTTTCGACGACGTCGACGACATCGCCGAGTGGTATGTTCACGCCTGCTGGTTGTGACGAGAAATTTTACGCCTTCCATTACGGCAGCCAAAATGGCTGTCGGCGCTGCGGCAATTTAACGCGCCTTTCCGCTTTTTCTTCTGCCTCTTTACAGTGAATTAGCTTTCCCAACCTGTGGGAAGGTTTCAAAAGAAAAGCAGGATTATTCTATGCCTTCATCGTCAGCTCTGCTACGTGTGAAATAGGGGTAAAGAACGGAATGAAAAGAACCTGGGTGCTTTGTTTGAACTTTTTGTTTCTCTAATACGGTTAAAAGAGGCTGTCTTGCAGCATGGGCAGAGCGTTTCCCCGCTACTAGCCGATTTCACGGAAGACTTTTGAGAAAATTTGCAACCTGTCACAGCTGTTTAAGTGACCTTTTGGGCGAATTTAGAGCTGTTAGTTTATCATTGTTCGAGTTTCATTTAACACAGTCCTTAAAGAAACGCCGCTCAAAGTGTGAAGACGAATAAAGCCACTGCGAGGCTGATAAACTCATGACTGCGGACAAAAGAAGCAGACTGCTACAATCCGTCAGCGTTAATTTTTCCAGAACAATGTAAGACTTACTTTTACGCTTAAGTACACTGTACTGAACATAGCGACGTATTCGAGGAATAATACAAAAAAGTGATAAACCGAGAGTTTGACTGTTACGGTTGAGTAAATATCATGTGATCTGTGCGTCTGAAGAATACTGTTATAGGTTATTCTGTTAGGGATCTCTGCTAGGCAATGATTTGACAGTAGACCAACGACATCGATGATAAGGTGGCTGGTGCGTACATTGCGCAAACTCTGTGATGACCACCTTGTACCTAGTGTAAATAGATCTCTCACCAGTCTTAATAATCATTCGTGTCAGTCGCTCTGCCGACACGTAAAAATTTGCTTTCTTTATAACCGCTGCAAAAACTCCAGTGGTTTCAGACACAGGTGGTTCCGTAGAGCCGTAAATTGTGTGGGCCTTTCTTATCGCTAGTTGACAGCCACGTTTGTTATGCCATTCAAGAATCATTTCAAAAACGAAGTGAATTACACAAACTCCAATCAAAACAGTCTATGTTAGGTTCACGCAGAAATTTTATTTGCCATTATGGCGGCCATTCCGTTGCGTCAACATTGAAATCTTTTACCTATTAAGCTTCGAAATGAATATTTATCTACCCCTTTGCTGGGTAGGCATTTAATAACGTCAAGATGTACTATGGAGAGATTGCCGACCACCACGGTGGACAGAGGGATCACGTGTAAGTGTGTGACACTGTAGAGGGCATGAGGGCTGATGGTTTCATATGCGTTACGAGGAAAATTCGCGTCAGAAACGAGGGTCTCACTACGACGGACAGTTGCATTGCGGTTGAAAATTCTGGTATGGGTAAGCGTGCACAACAGAGAATATTCGCATCATGACGGAGCGTCTCCTTACAGCGAAAAATCACGTCACTACTTATCACCATTTATGCGAACAGCGTTGGCGTTGTTTTTTTATGACCCTATATTATTTACTCTGCTGGAAATGGGAAAATGATGTCTACATTCAAAGGTGTGGCTGCTTCAATATCTGATTTAGATTGAACGTTTAGGCTATAGGTGCAAAACGTGCTCCCTTGCAAGCTCAAAAAAAAGCTTTAGCGTCATCGTCATAACAGCTCAAAGACATGCAGTCCCTTCATATTCTTATTCAAATCGCACTGTCTTGTATATTTTTCATTCTATTTTAAATGAAATGGCAATACGCAGATACGGCTTGTTTTAAATGTTACAATTTTTCTAATGATTCTAATAGATTGGTCATTGAAAAAACTATCTATTTTACATATTACTCTAAGCAGCATGTAAATTTCTAAACACCATGGATTGGCCGACGTACCTTAATGATACTACACAGAGATTTTGTGGCAAGATATTGTGACAAGTTTATGAAGAAGTGGTCAGTCGCTCATAGAGCTTTGCTACGCTATTGGAAGGGCCCGTCTTGTTTAAAGGAGTACTGACACCAAATTTAGAGGCCTAAATAACGATATAATTGGCTTCAGTAGTTTGTACAGATTACCCACAGAAATTTTTGGAGCGATCCGAGGCTGGAAACGCATCAAAAATCGATTTTAATTGCCCTGGCCGCGAACTATTACAAATCGGCAGCACTAGCGAAATCGCTTAGGGTGTGACGTCAGGCTATCCGCGATTTTGCGGCCGATTCAGCATGACGTCATACAGTTGTTTCCGGAACCGGAAGCAATAGCCTGCGCTGTTGTTGTGGGCGGTCTCGCTTCGATAGGAGGTTTGGCTTGGCTGCGGTACCGCTGTGAGCAAGGCTTGCGAAGTGCGCACTTCACGTTTCCGCGCAGGTATTGCCATCTCTCGACCGGTCGGCGCACCGCCCGCCGCGCGCCGCGGGGGGCCGGTCAGCGTATACGCTTGCATCGCGGCAGATATCTGATCGCCGCTTTTAAAATAAGCCCTGATAACAATCCCAAGCACAATTTTTCACCACACTAACGCCTACTTTCTCGCATGTGGAACTTCATTTTAACGATCAGATTGATTCAGAAGAGCAGCGACAAGCGGTTGCTACCGTCTTGCTACCGTGGTCTGCGCCGGATCGAGCCGCTGAGTGTCCGAGCTGGCAGGCGCGGCCGGCGTGTGCGCGAACTGTTTCCGAAGGCAGGAAACGCTTCACGATTGCCTGCTTTATCCATTTTTTGCGATTAAACGCGCGGGATCTACAAATTCAGCTCAGCGATAGTCGTAGTTGACCATGGAGCAAAAACGGTGGGCGGAGCGACGCCGACGACGCATCGCATGCACGCATCGGGTCATGTGTCTCAAATTCACGCGTACGACTAGTCGTGGTGACAGTCGTAACGATCAGTCGCATGCGAATCGAGTGTACAAATCGTACATGTGTCCAGCGCTTTAGTGTGAACCGCGCGCAATCCGTAGCAGACGATGCAGCGAACGTCCCTGACGTCACGGAGACCATGACGTCACGGTCCGACGTCACGGAGACCGTGACGTCAGGCAGTCCGCTTGCAGGCTCTCCTTCGAACGGCCATTTTCCCGCGCGGCGACCGAATTTGAAAGTGGTTGCAATAAACGTGCTATAATTAATTATATGTTGGTGGCTGACGCCTTTCGGTTCGATTTTCGTAATTACTGGGACCATAGGTATTCTTTACAGCATAAAAACTGAAAGCGAGAAATTTCGTGTCAGTACTCCTTTAAGAACTCTGACCTTAGTGAAACCGCTGGATATTTGTTTTGAACAGGAGACCATTACTTGGTTTGGTAGGCGGAAGCAAGCACCTGGTTTGTATCCTCAATACGTCCCGAAAGCTGCAACCCTTGCCACACGCTCAAATTTATGTAGTAGTGACGCCTTTCATACCGGTGCGTGCATTACAAATACAACACAAAGGAATATTTGGCCCGGGCTCTTTTTATGGGCAGCAACCCACTACTTACCATCCCTAACTAAAATAGGTCATACCAAATTGGCTGGTTATAACGATACTCCGTAATGCGAAATTTCAGAGCAGAGATAGCTGCAGACTCTGCCCGAAGACGGCGCATAGCTGCTGCTTCTGCGGCGGCCCCTATGGATTCTGTTGTCGGCGGCACCGATCCTGTGCTTGGGTTACTAGTTTATCTGGAGCAGCCGACGAACTGATCGCGTCATCGGTGAACGCACAACGGCACACTCTACTGTGCCGCAATCTCGCAGCGGATGGCCTACGCAGAGCACGTTTTCTCGCGGCAAACTCGGCATAGCGCAATTCTCCTCGCACTTTTGCTTTACTCACATCCTCAGATTTGCTGCTCACTCTATTTTCTGCGTCCTCCCAAGTCCTTCGCTGTCTCTCCGTTATAGCGACGCTAATGTTGAGAGACGCTCCTAAACCACAGAAGCGGACGCTAACAAGCTGCGCTCTAAAAACGCTGCGCCCGTGCCGAAGTTCCAGTGGTTAGGACGCGCTGTATAGCGCGTGAATTAGAAAAATAAACGACAAAAGTCCATACCTCACAAATCTCGCCCTCAGTCTTAGTTGGCTTTCGCTGTTATACGACAGGGTCGCAGCCTGGAGGTAGTAATTCTGGAACTTTTAGCTTCAGTGATTTGGGTGTCACGTTGTAGGCGATAGTCAACATTGGCAGAAGCGAAACCGACGAACCCAGCCGCGTTGGTGGTCTCATCCTATGTTACTATGCCCAGGGTTAATCTTAATATTTAGTGAAAGCTGCATCTGTGTACGGTTCCATCCATTTGTTTTCTAGTCCTAAAAAGGGTTGTTGCGGCGAAACCAAGCTTATTCTTGTGTTTTTGTAGCGCGAGTTAATTCCTATATGTCAAACGTTCATGTGTGCGGTTTGATTGGTTTGTTTGTTTGTTTGTTTGTTTGCTTGTTTGTTTGTGTGTTTGTTTGTTTGTTTGCTGGCTTACTCACTCGTGGGCGGAAGGAGGAGTCTGGCAGGAGAAACTTTAACCACGCTGACTTGTCAACCCAGAGAAAATTAGAAAGACGGCGTTCGTCGTCTTGAATTTCACTTATTTTGTGTCGCCGTTACAAGCAGGATGCATATAGCCCCCACTAGCGGGTGCTGCGAGGCTGACAATTACATGGCCTTCAGAACGTGTACACTTCAAGATTAAAGATGCTGTGTCCCGAATACATACCACAGACGGATACGTCCCCCATTATTCCAGACCGTCTACCAACACTGCTTTATATCAAGGAAGGTCTATTCACTGCACGAATTTTGTCAAGAGTTCATATCTTTCTTCCACATTCTTCTTCACCTCTGCTTCGCTAGTGAATTGTCTCATGATCTTGCTCCTTCGCTCTGTTGACGCGATGTTGTTATTTATGCGTTGTTACTGTGTTTCTTGCGTGTTCTCAATCTGGTTTATGTTAGCGTAAAGGGTCACATTGTTAGGTTAAGGTCGCATTTAATGTTTTCATTTCCACCTGATGTCACGCTGGCATATTCCCGTTGCTGGTCTTGTATTGAATCATCTGTTTCAGGGAGGTATATATCTTTGGGGTGGTCACACTCCGCTTGCCGACGATGGCTCGAAGCCGGCAGCCCCACCCAACGCTCAGAGAATACGGTCCGATCTCTGTCTTATCCATAGCCAACCTCGCAATGACCAGGCGAGCGCGGCGTTGCTGTTAGCCAGGTGCGCGGCAGGTCACGTGTTCCGGAGGTGACCCAGCCGCAGCGAGGGCATGGCCCAAGCCGGCCGCGACGGCGACAGAGCTTGGCGCGGCGAGTCCCGTGATGCGTTGCCAAGGCTGCGGTACAGGTAGCGCAGCTATGGTAGAATGAATGTCAAATATTTCGCGATGGGAAAACTCGGCTCGACTAGGTAAGTAAAGCCTTCCTTTAAATGTTTCTGCCTAGTGGCCACTTTATGCTGTTGAGAAAAACAATTACCCACTGATGTTATTTTCACTTGGAGCTTCAAAAAGTTGCTGCAAAGAAATTATGCATGCTTAGTAGACTTAGTAGAGGTCCGCGGAGTTACTCATGAGTCCACACACTCATACTCTCTTGGCTGAACCTCATACGTGAGTTTGAGTTTGAGTGAGTGCGAGACTAGTGTAACATGGCGAGTTTGAGGTTCAGTGAGTTTGGGCCCGACTGAGTGTGAGTACGCCTGAGACCGAGTGAGTTCTGAGTTTGTTTTTAGTTGTGAGTACATTTTCAGTTTGAATACATTTTGAGTTTTGAGTACATTTTAGCGTCAAGTACATTTTGAGTACTGAGTACATTTTGAGTTTTGAGTACATTTCCAGTTTGAGTACAATTTGAGTACTGAGTACATTTTGAGTTTGAGTACATATTGAGTACTGAGTAGATTTTGAGTTTGAGTACACTTTGAGTTCTCAGTACATTTTGAATTATGAGTACATATGAGTAGCCTAGGAGGCAGATATCGTTGGCAGTTAGGTTTCATGTGCCGCTTTGACCTCGCAATTGAGTGTAGCAGCGAGTACGGCAGCAATAGCGATGCGCATGATCGGTTGGTGGGGAGGTGGGAGTGGTGGGGGGGGTGTCTTATTTATCGGCATGGCGCGTGAATAATACTCGACTGGTGAGGTCATAAAAAGGGTTATCGCACCTTTTTTTCTTGTTGATGGATCCTCTCAGAAGGTGCCAGAGGGTGGCGGGTAAGGACACGGCGGCGCTTTCTTGCTATTTGTCCGCCTGCTTCTGTTAAAGTATTGATTTTCTAAGGTCAAAACGAAGAAGTGAGCACCGGGCGGAAGCTGCGGTGGCTGTCCTCTCCGCTGTTTCAAATGAGCTGTCAACTGAGTTGTCCGGATGAACTGAGCCACGTCCGTTTAGATAGAATAATGACCGCATTATGAGATAGGTAGTGTAATCTTCAAACACATGTCGCTAATTCGTGTAAGGTATTAAGGTAAACGTCCCGATTAATGGAATCATGCGTGGTAAATTTAGAAAATGCTCCCTGTGTATAGCCATCAGACAGTCATAATAAGTCATAGATTGGGTTAAAATCCAAAATGCTGCCACTAGGGCGTCTGGGGAATCATATTCAAAATTCAGATGAGGCGGATAACGTGGGACAAAACTGCGTTACGGTTATATTATGACCTAGTCATAGCTAGTCATAGAATGGGTAAAGTTTACTTCACAGCGCTAGGGCGTGTGGCGTATGAAATAAAGGTCTCAACGAAGGGAATCAGGTCGCACAAATGCAGAAATGCTCCGTGATTATTATGATATGACATATTCATATAAGGTCATAAATTGGGTAAAAATTCAAAATGATGCCACTAGGGTGTGCGGTGCATCAAAGTGAAGGTAGCGCTGAGGGAAATCACATGGGACAAAAATGCGGTATGGCTACCGCCGGTATTCAATGGCGTGGAATGCATGCAGGAATCCATGTGAGTGCGACGCCATATCTGCGGCCAAACGTCTGTTGCCAAGGCGACGTCATGCGGACGGCCCCCAGATCAGGCACCCCTCTTCTCCTCCATGCCTTCATCGCGGCCAGGCGTGCCACGGGCCACAACGTGACCTTGTGTTTACGTGCAAGGCGTGTGTGAGGGATTCGATAGTCAGTTGTACCACGATGGCGTTGGTTACGCGAAAAGTCATAATTCCGCCGATGAGTATGGCAACCTTAGCTCCAATTGAGCCCCAGCCTCCGAGCACAACTAAGAGCGAGTGCGAGTCGGTCGTGGCACAAAGGTTGCAACGGGAGCGCAGTGGTCCGTTTGACAGCAGGAAGTGCATCATTTCGAAACTGTTGCCCACTGAACAAAAAGTAATACCTCAACGCCAAGTGCTGTTTAGAGCAGCACAGTTCGATCTACCTATCGCCAGACGCGTATAAAGTAGCCGCCGCTGAACAGCTGGTGGCCAGCTGCCCCGCTGTAACGTCAGACGTGAGTTGTTTTGCTGATGTGAAACATTTAGCGCGCGAGAAAGCCAGCGCAAAATCGGCTTACGCGTGAATGATTTCTCCAAAGAAATTATTTGGCTTTTGTACTCAACCACGTTTTAGAGGGCACTTTTCAGACACAAAGTCGTGGATGCGGTGCGGGTGCACTTGCGTCGACATCCGCGGCGGCAGCCAACAACAGCATCGATCTTATGCTCTATATACGCGCTGTTCGCCACCGCGGTTTTATCCTCCATGAGTTCGAAGTGCTCGAGGGTAGGTAGAGCGCCACTACTTATTGTGAGTGTGATTAATATTATATCTGTTGATGCGACTACCGATAATCGGGCTGAAACGCAGAAGACGATGTGCGCTGGTGTTTGTTTTCTTCGAGATGCGGGCGCAAAGCGCAGGCGCTGACACTGTGGTTACCGACATGGCGGTTTTCAGTGTTGCCAGGCGGAGACATCGCCCGCTAAACTTTGCATTGAATACCACCTATATCATGAGATAGTCATTGTTAGTTACTGGTTGCGTTAACATTAAAATTGATGTAACTCGGATGTGTTGGGTATCAAATATTGGTCTCGATGAGGGGAATCATGTAGGACAAATACAAAAATGCTTCCGGGTTAGAGCCATAAGATAGTTATGGCGAGGTTAAAATTTGAAGTGACCCCGCCCAGGCGTGTAGGGTATCAAATTCGCGATCTTGATGACGGGAATCACGTGGGACAAATAAAAAAAGGCTTCGGGGTTCTAATCATGAGATAGTCATGGTGGGGCATAGATTGGGTTAATATTCAAGGTGAGGCCGCTAAAGAAATGGGGGGTATCAAATTCAAGGATTCAACAAGGGGAATCACTTGGGGCATATAAATAATGTGTCCTGCTTACAGTCATGAGGGTCATGGCTAGTCAGATTTGTATAAAATTACAAATGATCCTACTAGGGCGTGTGGGGTATCAAATTAAATGTCTCTTTGAGGAGAATCGCGTCGGACAAATATACAATTTTTTCTGGTTATAGTTATGAGATAGTCGTCGTGAGTCCTAAATTGAGTGAAAATTTATTGACGCCTATAGGGCTTGTTAAGTATCAAGTTAAAGGTCTCGATGAGGGGAATCGCGTTGAATAAATAAAAAAATTCGTCCTTCTTATCATCGTGATATAGTCAGCGCTAGTAAATGACTGGGTTAAAATTCAAAGTGATGCCGATAGGGCGTGTAGGGTATCAAGATATTGTCTGGGTGAAGGAAGGTGGATCGGATGCAAACATCGTTAATCATGGCACTGTATATAGACCAGTTAAGTAAAAACGTCTTACTGAGTGTCCGATAGATATAACTGTACTCGTGAATAGTTGGCACGCCATCTCGAAAGCGTTGTTGGTTAGACAGATTGCAGCACTCAACATTCGTCAACAAGCCCCGTCTCCATGAAACAGCTTAGGAACTATTGGGCTGATATGCCTCCTACGTCTCCGCTAAGACGTAAATGGGTTGGCGCCATCAGCTAATGCCTTTGATCGCGCACCCGATAGGGCAAATTTCCAAGCATGGCTTGCTGCTGTCGGCGCGCGAACTGTTGACATTTCTTACGCGATCTTATACCTCATACTGAGTTGGTTGTTAAAAAGGCCATGAAATAATTAACTGTGCAGGTCGTAGACGTACATGCTCATAAAAGTAAAATATTTGCCGCCTCATAACACTATTTCACGCTGCCAAACAGGGGCAATTTATTTTGATACACCAAGATATCACGGCTAATTGCTGGCTTAGAAGAACTTTAGTGTTTCAGTGGCGGTAGGGAACCGCGAACAGCTATTTCCTGACGCGACCGGGCGTTCTCCTCCACGGCGACCCTTTTATTTTGCTTTCGGCTCAACTTTTTTGCATACCCGAGCTGCAGCATAGGTGTCCGGATGATTTTTCTCGGCTTCCCGTCGATAAGGTGAGGGAACATACCTCCACAGAACAAAAATGTGCGATAGAGATTGAACATGAGAGTAAATAAACAGTGCTTCCGGAAGCAGCGTACGACCGTACGTATTCTGGCAAATTTGCTTCGTTCTAAGTAGTTCCGATTCAGCACGATGGCCGAAACGCGAAGGCACTCAAGGGGCGCAGAAAATTTGTGCAGCGAATATATTCCGCGCAGGCAGACACTTCTTATGTCGTGGTTCACTTCACTTCGTTTTCTGCACGAGCCCTTTGCCCTAACGCTGATTGTTAGTGCAGCCAGCAATGGCGTAATCACGCCCGGACGAGTAGCTCCTGCACTTACCAAGTGCAGGCAATGGCGAGAACCTGCCCCCAGTACAAGAAAATAATCATCAATAGGGGACGAAAAGTCGGGCGTCCTGCTTGGACGGGTAAACGTATCCTCACCGGCAACCCCCGTCAGGACTAAGCGCTTGTGGGGTTTCCCGCCTCTTTAGCTGGTTGGGGACAGAATTTATGGGCAAATCTGAAAGCTCTGGGACGCTTTGAACGTTCTCTTTAAAGCCCTGTTCAACTTGGTGCTGCTCACGTACCGAGTGAATGACACTTACCGATTTTTGATGCCGCCTGGGCGTCTGATATCCACGGGCGGCACGGAGCAACAGCGTGGGACTGCGACGTTGTCTGCCCACCTCGCAGTCCCCAAAAAATTCCCGGCAGGTGGTGCCTCGATCGTTAGAAAATGGCCGGTGCGGCAAAATTATAGTCTATACAATTTATAGAAGCTGGGTACAGTGAGAAGTGGTTGGCTGCGGATGTTGACCCATCCCGACATTGAAAAAAGTTTCCCGAATTTCAATTTCCATCTTGCCCCTGTGGCTGTTCAACAGCGTTGTTTTTGTGGCTACGCGGGCTTTTTACCAGACATTGCGAGCCGCAGAGTGTCGACCAAGCGACGTTTTAAAGATGGCCTTGTCTAATCCTGCGAGCTTGATTGATCCCTCTGAAGCACCAGATGAGGGTTTTTTAATTGTAAGGGCCTTGGGTACTTGTTGAAGTAGGGCGTTTATCCTACTACACAGCCGGCTCCGAACACAGGTCCATGAACAAACGATGACGATGGTCAGTCCAGAGGACAAAGTGTTCCTCGAAGTGTTTAATGATGGGGATAATGTGGAAGTGAAATAAATGAATTTTCACGCTAGGGAGCTTCGCGCTTACAACATTGCCGTCCTTCATAACTGAAATTTCCATTACTACGTAGCATGTGTTCGCTTTAGCTACACGTGAATCCCTACACGGAAACCAATAATTGTACAGCCCCGATGAGCTTACGACACAACTCCGAATTTTTACTAATGAAGTGAGTGCACATAATGATCTTACGATGTGGTCATTGCTTGGTTTCAATTTTTCTGTCAAACCCTTCCCTTTGACACCCCAATTCCTTTTGTGCTACCGTTCCAGCATCTGCGATGAATATGCGTAGTTTCTCCTAAGTAGTAATAATCAGTATTATGCCCTTTTTATCTGCCCCACATGATTTTATTCATCAAAACCTTTACATTGGCACATACCCACTTAGGGCGATTGGCCAAGTAATCTGAATCACGCGTCCACCGCCATCCGTCCGTCCGCACCACATACCCACTTAGGGCGATTGGCCAAGAAGAGTTCCTAATTTCTTTAGCACATACCCACTTAGGGCGATTGGCCAAGAATCGGGCGTGAGAAGGGCTAATGCACCCGCTTAAAGGAGTACTGACACGAAATTTCAAAGCTGAGATCCGCTCTAGCAATCAAGTACAACGACAACACAAATAGGTGTCTGTGAATAAATGCATCTTTCTTTCTTTGTAGTTGTGTGTGTGTGTGTGTGATCTCTCTTTCGCGAACATTACCGAACCGCGCAAATTCAACTCCTGCATTCGCACTTTCACATTCTTCCCCTCGGGGAAATGCGGGGAAATTTTTTGTCTCACGTGATTTTCCTCGTTGATGAATTCAATTTGACACCCCACACGCCCTAGAACACATCAGTTTGAATGTTAACCATATCTATGATTCACAATGACTGCGTCACGAATATAACCAGGAACCATATTTTTGTCCCAGGCGAATCCCCCCACTGAGATCTTCAGTTCGGTGCGGGGCGACACACTAGCGACATCCCAATTAATTTAAAATCATCGTATGATTCACCGTGACTATGTCTTTATTACTACGAGGATGTATTTCTTATTTGTCCGACGTTATTACCATAATCAAAACCTTTTTTCGGCACATCATTTTGAGTTTTAACCCAATCTGTGGCTATCCTACACGGTTGGCCATTTTCGATATTTTTCAGATTATTCCTTTTTTCATGTTTTTTTTTAATTTTCTTTGACGAATTATCTACATTTAGGCTTTTATATTGATTAAATGTTGAACTTCCGTGATGTCTGCATTTTTGTGGAAACGCCGGGCATTACATGATCCTGGCCCGGGGAGCAGGAGGGGGGTACTCGGCAAAGAATGCTATGCATTAAAAAGC
Source organism: Haemaphysalis longicornis (assembly GCA_013339765.2). NCBI lineage: Eukaryota > Metazoa > Arthropoda > Arachnida > Ixodida > Ixodidae > Haemaphysalis > Haemaphysalis longicornis. The sequence continues at coordinate 158,785,449 of CM023449.1, read as the reverse complement.
AAAGGCACATCCATGAACGCCTCACGTTTTAGATATTCGCGGGGAGAGTTCGCTTTGACAGAAGGCGTTTCTTCAGGATGCAGAGCAAGAATGTATGAAACCGTATCCCTAAACAGCTTCGAGGTAAATGAACTGAGCAATGAGCGCACGTCCCCTCGCCCAATCTTGTTTGTTTCGCCCCAGGGCCCCAGCACACCATCGAGTCTGGACCCCCTCTGTCATGAATACGAACACAGAGCCTAGACCAAGAGTTTGGTATCCAATATATACGTACAAAAATCTTGCAACCAGCGCAAATCATCATGGCCAGCAGGTATAGCTGTATTAAATATGCAACGAAAATTGTTTCCGACCTCACAGGAGTTATGGTGTCATGTCGAACCGAATGCAAGAGTTTGCGCTTACGAACTTGCACGCCTAATATTTTTAACATGCGTAAATTTTAAAACTCTGAACGCTCATAAAATCAGAGTCCATCTTAGCCCGAGTAAATTCCTAGCACGAGAGAGTTGTGAGTCCATTTGAGTTCCGAATTCACTTTGAGTTTTCAGTCCAGTTTGAGTTCTGAGTTCATTTTGAGTTTTGAGTACATTTTGAGCTTGAGTACATTTTGAGTTTGAGTACATTTCAAGTTTTGAGTACATTTTGTGTTTGAGTACATTTTGAGTACTGAGTATATTTTGGGTTTGAGTACATTCTAAGTTTTGAGTACATTTTGAGCTTGAACACATTTTGAGTACGAGTACATTTTGAGTTTGAGTAAATTTTTAGTTTGAGTACATTCTGAGTTTTTGAGTACATTTTGAGTTTGAGTACATGTCGAGTTCTGAGTACAATTTGAGTTTATAGTGCGAGTGAGTTCTCAGTTTTGCGCTCACTTTGAGTTTGAGTTTGAGTAAGCGCAGATGTGCTGCTCAGCATTGAGTCTCAGTTTGAGTGTGGTAATTCGAAAAAAAAAATTGTGCGTGAGTTTGAGTGAGCCGCGCCAACTTTGTCGAGTTATGATGCTTAGTATACAAATTGGCACAGCTTGCACTATTGGTGCCAGGCTCGACAAAGAACAGAGCTAGCGGCCCCTCTCTATTCGTCGGAGACGCGGCAGTTGACCCTCACATAAATTTCTGAAATTGCCGCTGAAACTTCATCATGGCTGGCAGCCACGGATAATTATATCCACAGGCTTTCACATCTCTCCCAAAGAGAACCGCGTTAGCCCTCTCTGGCACCCATGGCACCAAGCTTCGCGAAGTCGGCGTCTTTAGCGCGGATTCGGTGTCGGCTCTCCATACTTAAGGCGCGAACACACGTGAACTCGTGAAGAGAACAGCACGCGATAGATGACGCCTCGAACACTGAACCGTGTAGTTGAAGGTCAAGCTTGCTACCCTGACTGCTGCTCACGAGGCGTACGCTCACGTGCGCTCGGTAATATTCTTTTATATTTGTCCTAGATCCTCACGTGACGCAAGCCCACGCGCAAAGTGGACTGCGCTGGGGGCTGCTCACGAGGCGCACGCTCACGTGCGCGCCGGCTGATACCCAATTACATTATTTCATGGATTCAGCAGTTTCTATCTGGCCGCAAGTTCTTTTGCTCGAAAAATGGTTTTAAGACTTCCACACTACATCAGACAAGGGGCGTTCCACAAGGGTCAGTGCTTTCTCCGGTTCTGTTTAACATACTGATGAGATCCATTCCTACCAGCAATGAAGTCTGCAGTTACGTTTATGCGGACGATATAGCCTTTTTCGCAGCAGCACGGGACATACATGAGCTTTATCAGGCGGCACAAAATTATTTGGATTCTCTCGAAAGGTGGCTGTCAAATCTGAATTTGTCGATGAACGTTGCCAAGTGCGCGGTCCTGGTATTCCCCGTATCAGTGCCTGTTACCCTCTGCCTTAGATACCGGGAGGATTTTATTCCGCAAGTGACAACTCTAAAATACTTGGGTATTATTTATGAGAGTAAGCTTGATTGGCGGGATCATATAAGGCACATTACGATGAAGGGGGAACGGGCACTTGGCCTGTTGCGAAGAATTAGCAACCGGAGTTTTGGGATGAGAAGAGACACCCTAATATTCATTTACCGCGGGTACGTGCGCCCTATCTTAGAATTTGGCTGTGCTCTCTTTTCAGGATCTCCAATGTACAAACTCAATCCGCTTATACTGCTAGAGCGACGTGCCCTGAGATTGTGTCTCGGCCTTCCGAAATACACAGCTAATAACATCCTGTACTTAGAGTCCCGGCTGCCTGCACTAGAATCTCGGTTTAAGCTTTTAACTGCTCTGACGATGCTTAGGATTTTCGAATCGCCCCTCAGCAGAGATCTGTCGCTGATGGTGGCTCGACCGGCTTTATTTTTTAACTCGTGGTGGCCCCACCAATACCGCCCTCAATGTGTGTATGCCCAGACTTTACTTTCACCTCTTAATATTAACATTCCGTCCGTTATGCAGATGTCCTGGGAAGCTCTCCCTGTTCCCCTAACCTTTAATAACATTTTTCCTAACAATGCGAAAAGGCTACCTACACGTCTACTAACCGGTTTGTTGAACGACTATCGGTCTAACTTGGATACATACGTGGTTGTAGCGACTGATGCGTCTCAACTTGAGGAGAGAGCGGGTGTGGGGATTTTCAGTCCACAAATCAACTGGTCGTTTTCGATTCGCCTACCGGACTTCACCCCAATATTCTATGCAGAGTTTATGGCAATAGTCATAGCATTAAAAAAACTACCTCCCCAAATATTAAATGTCGTAATTGTGTCTGATTCATTAGCTGTTTGCTCCTCTTTGATATCCCCCAAAAATTCTGCTCTTCTTCGCACATTTGGTTATTTAGTTCCTTCCCACTTAAGAGAAATCCGCTTGATATGGGTGCCTGGGCATAAGGGTTTATATCTGAATGAAGAAGCAGACTCTTTAGCGAGGTCAGCACTAGACGGCCCTCCGTTCGACGTCTGTCCATTTCCCTCTATACTGGCCGGAGCACGGATCCGACGGCATCAACATCTGGCGAGGAGGCAGGAGGATGCCATCACCTCCCTCGATGATTACGCCCATTTGGCATATGCGTGGGACTCCCGATGTTGCGAATCTCGCCAATGCGAGGTTACTTTAACTAGCTTACGTTGTAGAGTTCCGCAGCTCAACTTCTACATGCACCGCGCTGGGCTCACCTCCTCTCGTCATTGTGCTCTTTGTGATGAACCCGAAACCCTAGAGCATTTTTTCTTACATTGCCGCGGCTTCTCTTCAATGAGAAGAAAATACCTGGTGGAGCCAATTCACCACCTTGGACTTACCCTTTCAATGCCGGTCTTACTGTCGTTCGGTGCCATTTCGCTTGGGTCTCCCCACAGGAATTTGGTTACGGCCGTCCACACCTACGTCTCAGAGACTAGGCGCCTACCCTGTTAGCCGCTCTTCTTGTACTCAGACGAAATAAGAGCCTATTCCAAAATCTCTATTGCAAAATCCCGCATAGTCTTCTCTTGCAAATTCCTGCATTCTACAAATTCCTTTATTTGTTGTGCAATTATTCTGATCAACAATTTTTATTTATTTATTTTTTCTCCAAAATTTAGTCTCCTAAATTGGGCACATTAGCCCCAATATATCTCCCGATCCTGGCCAATCCCCCAAGTGGGTACGCGCCACAATCAGAAAGGAACAACAACAACAACAACAATGAGTTTTCTGGGAATGCTCGACGGCTGAACTAACTGCTTAAACAGCCCTACTGTTACAACGCTTCGTACCTCGACACTGCCTAATAATAATGCAAGTGGGAGGAAAAACGAATAATTTATTTTTACGATGTACATAGACGAAGAAAAATATTCCAAACCAAAATAAAAGAAACCTGATGAGGATGTGGCACTCAACAAAACATCTTGAGAAAGAGCAAACAGAGAAAAATTGGTAGAAGCCTTTCTGTACATACTTTTACAGGTCGTTGAACAAAATGTTTGTTTTTTGGCTCGTTAACAGCACATCTTAACGTTCTGCTTTCCATTTTAGGTAAGATGACTGAAAGATGAAGCAGCTAAAACAATACCACACAGGGGTCGGGGGAGAGCAGAGAGGGGAGCAAAAATTCGTTTCTCCGATTCGTTCTTCAATACGCCGCGTTTTAAAGTTGAAAGGGAAACACGAAAATACACCCTTCGCTTTGCTCTGCCGGTGCTTCTCTGAGTAGGCTTAAGTGCAAAGGCTTTGTGCGCCGTGCTTGGCCGATATGATACTCTTCTTTCTTGTAAGCCTTGCCCCGAACTTTAAAGCCGAAAATGAAGTACAAAAACTATCGATTGCCCTTACTGCGCAGTCTTATCGTTCGTACGTCCTGCAATGTGTACATGAAGTATCACGGCAATCTTACATTATAATGCAAACATAATAGACTGCATTAGGGATAACGATGTAGCGGCTAGTTCTGCAGGCACCGCAGTAGTAGGGAAAATCTTGAAAGACCGAGGAATAGAGGAGACTACATAGTGCTCTCAATTGATGTATACGAAGAATACACGTACGGACGGCCTTCCACACAAAATGCGAAAGTTCTCCAGAATGTAATGAGAAGTACGAGCATACATTACCCCTTAATATTTGTTTAGATGTTGTCTGGGGGGTTTTCAAATTACAATAATTCTAGAAGCCACTTATAGGAAGAATCAGAGATAATTTGAATTAATAAATGTTTGCGAAAGCATTGTTTTTAGTGAGCCCGGGGAACGCACGCACAAGCCAATTCTGACAGAAAAAAACTCCGCCATCTCCACGTCGTGAATGATGATGAGAGGAGCGAAGCAAAAATGCTTATCAGTAAAACCGGAAACATTCGCCCACACATCATATAAAGACTCGACACGTCAAGCTTTCCACCGCTCCTTTGACAAGCCGGCAAACGACGTCGATGTTTGTGGTGGTTATGTAGGGGTTGTTTTGGACGAAGAGAATCTGCATGGGTAAGTTGGCGAATTCAGTGTGTGACATTTTACCCACCTTGGCCATCGCCTTCTGCAGAGCGTCTTGTGTCGCGTACCCCCGGTACGTGTGGTGGTGGTGGTGGTTCCAGAGGAATGGCGCGTACCCACTCAGGGGGGATTGGCCAGGCAATGGGCGCCTTACCGAAAAAAATTAGGTAATCTTTGTAGGGAAACAAACATATTTAAATATTAGGATGGATTAGCAGTAGATGAATAGAGAAATAAAAATAATGAGATTAGAGAAAGAAAGAAAAAAAGCTAAAAACGAACACCAGTTCATGAAAATTGGAAGTAATAAACACCAAGGAAGTGGTACAGACGAAACAGTGAGCTGGGCGCGCATATTCTTGACAAGGGAATCCAGTAGGGGTAAATGATGTCTAGCACGGCAGACGGCCTGATTCCAGGATGAATGAGTGCAACGCACTGCAGAGATATCCGTGGCGGAATCGCAGTTACTTCGCCCCGAATGACAAAATAACTGTAGCAGACAGCGGGAGGTTTAGCCGGTTGCATGTGCTTTCTAAGTATCTTCGTCTTATTGAGGAGAACCATCCGCAGGAGAAGAAGAAATGGTCGATTATTTCTAGTTTTTTGCAAAAGGCGCATAACGGCGACAGGGCCAGATTAGAGCGGTGCAAATAATAATTTAAATTTTGCATGCGACAGCGAAAGCTAGTGAGGGTGAATTCGCACGCTCGCTACGTGCTTATGCTGCACTTCCATGAGTACCGGAGGCGCTCGAGCTCCGAGTCTTCGTAAGCAGAATCAGGGAGACTTGGAAGTAAGCACAGCCTACGGAAGCGAGTCGAAGTTATGAGGGAAATTGGCGGCAGAACCTCCACTACTGGACCGCCCAATGCCATTCCCGCCAGAGCATCCCCCGATTCGTTAAGCCGGATATCTGCATGTCTAGGTGCCCAGACCAAACGAAGTTCACGAAGGGAGGAAGGCGATAAAGAAGCAAGGACTCGACTTAAGAGAGATGAAGTCGAAGAAGTAAGGGCAGAACAAACCGAAAATGAATCCGTGAGAATTATTGGCTGTCGTTTCGAGGAATCAAGCTTACGAAGGGCCAAGACTGTTGCGAGGAATTCTGCGTAGAAAGATGTAGTAAAATTAGGCAGCCGGAGGTAAAAGGCCCAATCGAGACCGGGAGAAAACATACCTACGCCTGCCTTCTTTATCCGCACAGAAGCATTGGTTTCTACAATGGCGTGGAATGGGAAACCGTTCAGATGATCCTGTAGGAGGCCTGTTAAAAGGTTCAGAGGGAGTAATTTCGTGTTAGAGGGAACTATTTCATCAAAAGGAATATCTAAGTGTGACACTCCGTCAAGTGCTTCTGCCGACAAGAGGGCCACATTTAATGGGCCAAGCAGAGATTGTACAAAGACCGCCTGTGGTTGTTTGAACCGCGGTCATGTACTACCGAAGAACAACGAAGGCCATGTAACGAAGGCGGTTTGCGACCTGGATAGGGGCGATTCCATGGCCCGTAAAAATGCATCTACGGCCAGGGCATGCATGCGTGACACGAAGTGAGGAGTACGGGCTACCATGTATAACATTCTAATTGGTACATAACGAGGAAGACGCAGACATAAACGTAGAGCTTGTCTTTCGAGCATTATCAACGGCAGAAGTTTGTAGTGGGGACTTCTTGAGCTCGCAGGCGACGAACGACAACCTCTTCTTCTTCCTCTTCTTCTTGTTGGGTAGCAACGAACGCGTTGAACGTTTTGTACTCTTCGGCCAATCTTTGGTTGGCCAATCCATAGGGGGATCCTGCCACAATCATCATTAATGTGCGTGCAGTATACAGCAACAACGAGGGACGGGACAGGGCCCGAGCAAGAGGAGTTTCGCCACTAAAAAGAGACGTCGAGCAGTCTAAACAAAAACGTTCTTGGCGTATCGGATTCTGGGATAAAGTGCTTTAGGAGCTGCCCTAACAATGATTCGCCTTAGTGTTGAATATGAATACTAAGAGTTCAAAGGTAATGTAAATATACATCTACAAAGCTACCTTTTTTGCTGAGGTAGTGGTATGCTTGAACAAGTGAATAATTATAACACTACTGGACAAGTTGTCAGAGCTGATCAAAAACTGACGAAAAGATACGGTGTAAAATTATTATGAGGGGGGGGGGGGTATCGGGCAAGCAGTCTGTTGTAATAAACAGTAAACTACGCTGCGATTTAAAGGTATGGTGTACAACCAACGCTGTGATGACTTATGGGGCATGAAAATATTTGCTTTCTATGCACCCAGACAGATAACGTAGTTCCCCACAACAGAAGAACGATGACATGACAAACCCAAAAGCATAGGAAACGTTGCTCTTAAATCTTAAAACAAACTCATGTGTGACGCATAGCTCGTTCTCAACAGAAACCTAAATACCGATTTAAGTTTCTGTGCGGTTAGTTTATTGGGGTCGTTGCAGCAGTGAAGGCCAAAGTAGTTTAAGAGAGAATACAGGGCCAAGCCCTTAATAACGCGATAGCGTTGATATGACCATTTTTATTTTCCTGTCTCTGCTAGCCGTCCACTATTAGCCGGGAACAGTGAAGTGTCCGCGGAAATACGTCACCATTGCACGCCAGAAGCTATGACTGCGCAAGACAGATGCAAAGGGTGGCCTGTATCTGGAACATCCGAAGCGGAAGCTGAAATGTGGAATGAAGGATAATGATAGAAGCGCTTAGACGAAATAGAGAAACGAGAATTCGCCAGGTGCCGCGCCTGCGCAGTGAACCTCATTCTACGCTCAATGAATGGTAGCATGCTCGGCAGACAGTTTCCAGCCGAGCATGCAACTGCGCCATCACAGCGCATCAGCTCTTCCATCGATACAGATTCTGGCTCTCAAATTTTGTCAACTAAAAAAATACCACAGAAGATATCGCTAGTGTGTAAAAAACAGTGAAAACCCGGAATATAAGAAGAAAGGAACTAAGATGTATCCTAGTAAGAAATTCACTGATTGATTATAAGGTTTAACGCGCCGACGCTACACAGGCGACGAGGCGCGCCTTAGTGGAGGGCTCCGGATTGATTTTGACTAAGTGGAGATCTTCAACGAGCACCGAAATCTCAACATACTGCTGTTTTCGCTTTTAGCCTCCATCATAAAAGTGTCCTAGTAAGATATAAAACCGAGTATCAAGGGTTTATGTACCCTAATATTGAAATTTCCGAGCTTTCCGCGGCTTTATAACTGCTGCAAAGTATGTGGGAGAAGTGATTGAGGGTGCCACTCGGGCATGGTGAGAAATAAGGCCCAAAATATGCAGGGACGTCCTTAAAAAGACCGCTCACCCATAATAATCGACACGCGCTACTCAGCAGCGGCTGAGCCCTTCTCGCAACTGTCGAAACAAATAAAATCTTCCACGAAATCGGCCACCATGTAGAACGCCTAACGACGGCAATACTAGGAATGAATGAAACAACCATAAGAAAAATGCACCCAGTGAATATGATCCAGTAATCGCACAGCTTGGCATTCTACTAACTAGCCACACCAAAGAAAACCATATTTGCGACAACATCAGGACAGCCTATAGGGCAGATATCAAAATCCCGATATTTACGGCAGCCGAAAATGCCCTCCAGTCGGGTCTCTATAACCCCTTCCAAGAAATCAGGAATGCCACACCCCTAAAGCGAACAAAGCGGCTGCAATAATCATTAGGCACGGACGGGCCATTGTATGCAAGATGAGTACTGATCCCTAAAAAAAAAAACCACTACACTTAAATCTGTAAGTAACGAACTTTTAGGTAACGAATTCCTGCATTTAACAAAGTTTTTCCATTTTCCTGTTGTCAGCCCTATTGACACCGATGTGTTTTCGACCACTATGTAGCGAAGACATTGCGACGGTTATCCTTAATGTAACAAGGTCGCTACTCTGATGAGCCATTTTTTTATACTTTTTTCTGAAAAAAAAAATGGCTGGAGATACTCAATAATGTAGCGAACTTCGCCTGCAACGCAAAAAAACGTGCGTTTCTAGTGTGAGTGCGGTGTGCGTTACGTACTAGGGTTGCCTGTCCCCGCGTAGTCGCGCCTCTTCACCGCCATCCGTGGTGACGGTTTGTCGGTGACTAATTCTGTGGCCAGAAAACAGGAAGTTTTGTCTTTCTGAAAACACGAGCTCCCAATTTTAAATGCAGTCTTCGCGGCGAGAAACAACGTCGCCGCTAAACAGAGTTTCACAGATGCCACCCTCTCAAACAATTTTGACTACATTAAAGAGCATCACGCTCGTGAAAAGGAGCCTTTTGTTTATCAGTTTGGTCCATAAATGTGTTCAGGCCACGGAAAGTTTCAAACGGGAAAAGTGATACTTGAGTTACGTTGTGAAAACGGGGTAAGTGACGTTACTTTTGTGGAGTGCCGTACAGTGAGTAAGTTTGTTGAGAAAGTTTGTTGAGGAGCCAATCACGCAGTTCTTCACTGTGAAATAAATCTTTTTAGGGTGAGTTTATGTCCAGCATTTCGGTTTCGTTTCTGCTTCATTCAAGCGGGCCCTAACACTAAAGCAGCATCTAACAAAAAATCGCGAATTTCTGTCAACTTTGTTATATCCGGGTTTAACTGTAGAAGCAATAATGTCAGTATTACCGTGGCCACCCAAAAGATCTCCTTTCTACGGAAGTTCTTGGATTGAAACATATATCCACAAAAAAACGCAACAATCCATGATAACATTCCTTAGGTGAAAGTACCAAAACCATGAAAACACAGTTTACACTGGCAACAGGATGCACGAAAGCAGTAATAAGGCAAGAATTATCACAAGGAACCACGCTGGCAATCTTTGCGCCTGCGTGAGCCTGCCAGGCACAGGAACGCATGAAGGGAAAATTAGGCACATTTTTTGGCAATCCAATGACCGCAACTACAACATAGAAGCACATCATTACAGACTCCAATTAGAGCATTACCAATAGCATTTCAGAAAGAATGCCTGAACGCTTGGGTAACATTCTGGCGTCCGCGATGAAGTTCAGATTACAAACACCCAGATGCGAGGGTCCGCAAAGGAGCAAAGCCGCCGAACAAGAAGCACGGGAACTTACATACCGGTCTCCTCGCAACCACAACAACCACATCTCCTCCAGCCCCCCTCGCCCCCCCCCCCCAAAAAAAAATGGAGAGCGTCTCCTCTACCTACGCCTGGGAACACAATACATGGCGTGCATAAAAACGCCTGAACGCCGAGAAATCGCAAGCTCTGCGTGGGGTATATACCAAGTGTATTCACAAATATAGACGAGCGAAGATGTTTGGCACCATACACCCCAGGTTACCTTAAATTTGTGCCAAATGCGGGGACACGTGCCCCCTGTTCCATGCAACCTAGCCATGTCGAAGGCTATGCTCAAGGAAACACAACTGAAGCGAAAGCGCAACAGGCGGCTGTGACCAGCTCGTCACCACTGATCAGCGCGAGTGGACTTATACGGCAGGGAAGGAGCCACTGCATATGGGGCTATATACTTCGGGTTCCCATCTTCTTGAAATCGCACTTTTTCTTACTGAATAAATCACTCTTCTTTCTCTTTCTTGTTGCGGAAAGGAAAACTTGATGGTCCCCCATAAAAACAGGAATAAGCACTTTGAAACACTGACACTGTCTCCTTCTTTCCTTCTTTCGCCGCTACCTTTCGCGTGCAATCGCGATACAAAACCTTTGAGGCTTGTCTTGCTTCCTTCCCTGACCTTCAGGGGTGGGAGGGAAGAAAACGTAAATGTAGCGACTTTGCTCGGAAACGCTTCCTGGGCGTCAAATTCCAGCGCTTTGGCACCGTACATTTTGATACATAAACGTAGATGTAGCCTGCAACTTTTCTTGGGTTTCGGAATATCAGTAGATTGCTGGAAATACCCACTGGTGTTTATTTTTTATTGAACAGAGCAACTGCGACGAAGCTAAAGGTAGCAGAACATACAAATTTTATTCGTCGTCTTCTTACGTGGTGTCGCCTGCTCTCTTTGCCGTCGTTCAGTTGCGCCTGTTAAAGCACATTTTTTACCAACTCGGCAAACGTAGCATCTTCGGGAACCATTCCTGCGTGTCGTTCTGTTCCCAGTAATGCCATGGGGTGAAGCATGAGAGCGTAGATATCCGCCGATGCACAAAAAACATGCACGACTGTGGTGTTTCTATCCACTCCTCAGTTCATAAACTACAAGATGGGGAGCTAAATTACCATGCTGCTTACCGCGACAAGAAGTAAAGTTTCTCCTTCTTGTAACTACTAGTATCAACGGTACATGAGCTACAAAACTACAGCTCCGTGTCTATAGCTATGAGGTACATATGGGGTGCAGAACTACCGGTATGAGGTACATAAAGAAATTGTCACGCTGCCCCTTTACGAGAAGTAGTTTCTGCCTCTTTTAAGTAACGGTAATGGCAAAAAAAATATATTTAGAATGCTGAATAAAAAAGGAGCAACAGAAAAGGATATAAAGGAATAGTTATTTAACTGACGCGTTTCTACCCCCTTGTCAGTAACGTCGTCCGCTGAATGAGGATGCAGATGACTTCAGTGTTCGTGAGACAAGTCCTTGCGCACTCTTAATACAGTTATAAGTCGAAATAAATGTATTGTTGTTATTACGGAGCTACAACAACTTATTAGCATACTACGGGAATAAAGCAAGCCCGGATGGAGCCGCGTGGAGTGGCTGTTATAGCATTGCTCAAATAAATTGACAAAACGGCTTTCAAAGGCAGTGCTTCAATAATCAAGACTAAAACGCTCGCAAACCTTAACGTTAAGCCACCGCAGCTTCAAACTGCTACAGAGACGGTCGCTCTTGGTAATACAAATTCCGCTCCACCACTTCTTGCTACCCTCGTTTAAGATCTATTCGGTTAACCGGCGAAGCGGCGACGAAACGTGTAAGGGAGGCGCAACCCACCAACAAAGTTTGAGGCCGTTTCTGAATAAGGAAAAATCGGCCCAATTTCACCTCAATCCTATGTGATAGAACGTCTTTGCACTAGGTTTTCTCACTAGGCCAGTGCCAGCGAGGCATGCCAGTGGGTGTCTGTACCGACTTTCGTATTCACGTATTGTCGTTTTCTTTGCTGTTTCACTTCCAAGGTTTCGCAGTTTATTGTACATGAGCGTCTCAAGAGTGAAGACAAACCCTCAGAATTTCCTGCCACAATAAAGTTCCCGGGACAGAACGTGTGGCGTTTAAACCACCTTTTTCGTCCATGGACGTAGAATGAGTTGCTTTTATGTCCTTTTAATGTACCAGTGAATTACGTTTATTGGAAATTCAGAAGGAGGCATTTCGTAATCAGGAAACTCTTTTTCGAAAACCGCTCGAATAGATATAACACAAAAAACCTTTTGCGGCGGCTTCAAATCCGAATTCACATTAAACGATAAACAGTGTGGTCTAAAGATCGGGGTGGGAGGTCCAACGGGTGGAGAAAGCGAGTTTCTTTTGCGTATGCCGTGGGGGAACCTGCTTCCACCCGTTTCAAGGGACTGTGACGTCTTCACAGTTTATAATGTCCTGCCTGGATTCACCCTTCTGAAAGGTCATAAAGGTTGTTTTTCGTAGAACTCAGGTCGATACCAGCGGATAATATCAATCGATGACGTAAATTCAAAGCTACGGGCAGTGGTTTTTACGCGCACTGAGCAATTTTTTTTCATTCGGCTGGCCTAAACTTGTAATGGACATTACAGTGAGAGTTAGCCCAGAATTATTCTCTAGCTAAGTCTTGAAAGTCTGAGGCCGAAATCAATGGAACACTGTAATAACAGATTCGGTGGGTGGAGCGCACGTGGCGTTCTTTCTACAAAGCCTCTCCGCAGCTCTAAGTGAGCTTTTCCGCTTTGCGGACACTTCTGCATGCAGCTAAGGATTACCAGTCCTGCTTCAATGAACTCACGTACTGATATAAAATAAAATGACGATTACGAAGGCAGTAAATTCCTCCCCAAAAAGGAGGGACTGATGTTCAATATTTATTTTCTCATTATAGGTCATTGCCAAACGGCACTTGAGCTTCGGTAACTGCTCGGCGGCCATTAAGGAGACCTTCGCACAAGGCGTACAGTTTCCATTCTAACGCCGAACAGGTGAACAAAGAAGTTCTCGTGTTCGTCCCTTTCTGCCTGTTACACGAACCCCTCTGTCTTTTTTCTCTTTAATTTTAACACTGGGACCGGACTCTGCAAACTTGCATACGTGCCTAAAAGTTTTGCAACTAGTTCATTAAGTATCACAGCAGTTTTTTTAAGCAATTAGTTTAGGGAGAAGCTTTTGCTGAGTTTCCCATCGTGAAAACCTATTACTGGTATCAATTTTTCCGTGAAGTCAGGTTTCGTTTGCTTAATAAAGTTACGTGAGAATATCTTTTCCAAGGCTCCAAAATACTGAAATATAGCTTGGATCGACACCCCGCTGTTAGGTGTGTCCGGGGCTTCTGGTGCGAGTTACAGAGCGCATGGATACTGGGTACTTTATTACCACATCCTGACAAGCTCAAGAAAATACAAAACATAAAGGTGAAAGCATGGCTGCAGTACTACAGCTTAGACAACCGCAGAGTAAGGGCTTGGGCAAAGCGGCTTTTGGAACATACAAAATGTCACACATTTAACACGTTGGCGAGATGATATTGCTGTTTGATTAGTGAAAAACAAGTTCCGGCCTGTTTGACCACCTTTTTGCAAAGAGGTCGTGTTTTATCATGTAAACTACATTACTCTGTGTCCACTTTTGAACTTTATCGTCACTTTATAGTGTATACAAAAAGTTTTAGTACATATAACCCCCATCGCAATGTGCGAAATACAACAGAATTAGATTTCAATTGTTGAACAGATGTGCTGCTATTGTGCAGGAATGACGTACGGCGTGTTTGATTCGTATTGTAGGTAGACTTCTTTCGCATCGTCTACAGTTTCCGCGCATTCCGATCGCAGTTGCCTCCCAGATACTGTTCAAGGTGGCTCATTGCAGTAACTTTATTTTTTAAGTTGTAACCTCCTCATTTTCCTTCCGCGCTGGCTCAGCTGCTAAACGCTCGGTTTTCTTCGCAGCAGATAGATAGCACGTCCATTCACGCTGGTTTTGTAGCTGGTTTTTTCTCTCTCCAGCGCCGAGTTCCCGTGGGTGATTACACTTCCCTGCTGCTGTTTAAGTCTGCTGAGATTACAGCGACATGTATTCCACACCGAAGAAATTCGAAGAACAATGAAAGGTGGCGCAGTTATTGCAATTACACTCACAAAGTGTACCTACAGTGGCGCACCCTTCTGTAATTCAGCTGGGCTGGCCCATTTCAAGTGGTGCGAGTATGTCCTGTAATTTCTACGATCATCCTTCCTTCTCCACGTTTTCTCTATTTCTTTGTTGGTTACTGCGGCTGAGAGACAACCAAACGCCCTTGGCAGCACCGAATTGCTATTTGTGTACTTGCTCGAATGCTGCAATTACTCCTATAGCGCTGAGTACACGTCTCTAAGACACGTTTCTGAGGCTACGCGCACAGCCCTTTCACTATGTCCACCTTTAGTAACTTTTTTTTTTAATTTTCAAAGTCATTTATTCAGCATTGTACTCTAATACAAAGTGAAAATAATAAGGGCAGAAACAAAAGGCTGCTAAGAAGCAACTTGACAGGGATTCTGCCACGTTTTTGACAGCAAAACAACAGCAGAAAAATAAATACAAATGGTTGAACTTTTTTTGGATAAAAAGAGCATACACAGAAGAATAATTGTCACGTGGATGCATCTGAATACAAATAAAAATGAACATAAGCAGTCATATGTACACTGGAATATACATATATAATAAGAAAGTAGATACAAACACACATTACATATATATACACCCAATTAAAATATTATAAATATTTGTTTATTGTACCTGATGCAGTGGTAGATACTAATGAACATCCGTACCAAGTGGGAAAACAAACAACCTGTGTAGTAAAAAACAAACTTACTACTATGATGCTCAAGAAGTACGGAGTTATGTGGTAGTATCACCGGCCGAAGGTTTATTATACCGTTTTTTTCACCTGAATAACATTCTGTGTTTATGGGAGTTCCCTTGAGAATCCTGGCTTCCTCTCGAGCATTCATTGTCTGGTTCCTTCGTTCAGCAGTCATCATTTTCTTGTGCCACCCGGAGACTATACCGTGTACCAACCGCAATCAACTTTGTATGCCACGGCCGCTGGATTTCGACGCATAGAATACCTAATGGTTTCGCAAAAAAACACACACTTTACAATAAACAGTTTCGCTTTTGCTTCCTAAATTGCTGAAGACGGTTCTGTATTACCAATCACCATGCACTGTACCTTTGTTATCGGTTACAATGTACTGAACTGCACTGAACTGAACATTCCTTGCTTGTACGAGAAAACTACTCATCAGACCACAAAGTATTTTGCGCACGTCAAAAGTTCACCCAGTGCTTGCTTAACGGCGATGTTATACAATGCGAAAATATGCATACATGTTTTGCAAGCCACTTTATTTTCGTTTATTTTTTCTCTACCTGCTTGAGCCCCGCTTACGATTCCCAACGAATTTTGCTTTCGTCATATAACACTGTACCTCGCCATTCTATCCACGCTGCAAAGAAGGGAATTCAGGTTATCAGCGTCTGGGGACGCAGTTACGACTGTCTTCCTCAATAGGGATACACAGGAGGCTGGCATGTACGGGGCGGAAGGAAGCACAGCGGAAGGGAAGTCGAAGAGTGGCGGCGCCTAAGGGGATCGCCAGGCTGTCCGGGCTCGTGGACTTTCCGTATTCGCACTACCGAGAGCGTACCAAGAAGAAAAATAGTGACAACAATGTGCTTGTTGTCTCCCTCTCGAGGGCATTAAACCCGCCGCTGCTCCCAGATAGCGGGAGATAAAAATAATGGTTGGAGCGCCCGTCGATAACACCTGCTCAGTAGAAGCGTAGGTGAGCACTTCGCGACTAGTGTCAGACCGTGGCTACGTAACCCTGCAACGGCGACAATGCACGAAAGCACGTTTAATGGTGTCGTACAAAGCATGGACATTTTCGAGTAAGCGTTGACATTCCCAACAAAACAGTCGTAAAATTGACGAAAATTGGCGTATTGTACAGCTGTATTTTTGTCGCTTCGAGAAAACTCCCCGAGCCTCATGCAACGTCGTGTTTAAATATTCAGTGTTTTTTTGCTGTCGATACATAATTATGAATGCACGCACAAGGTGTGGTGAACTTGACATCTTTTCCTGCATGCAGGAGGCTCTTTTCGGGAATAGCTTTTACAAACGTGATAATTTCCTTTAGCGAGGCTTAAGACAAGCAAACCTAATTTTACCCTTGTATAAACCCCTCTGTTAACCATAGAGAACCATAGTGAATTTAAAGCTCCTTCCGAAAAGATTTCACCACAGCTTCACGTATACGTTTACCCACAGGTGTGGTTGTAAAACTATGTAATCCTGTGCTTACGCGAACGAACATAAAATAAATACACCTTTTTTCCGGCTTTAAATGGTCCTATGTATTGACTTTAGGAAATGTTTCTTTTTTTCTCCTCAGGCACTCAAAACGCCCTAACAAGCACCCCACGTGCCCCGTAGAAATCTTCTGTGCTCCGCACACTTGTTTTGAGGGGAATGAGGTTGCAACGATACGGCTCCATAACACGCCAGCTGACCCGGAGCCAGCTCCTTCCCTACAATGGCTCCAGGTCTGCTATATCTGGACGACCACACATTACTGCTTCTCTCGCGCCGTCTACCCCCCGGAACACACCCAACTCACCATCCAGCAAAAACACACACTGTGTCTTTTTCAAACGAACACAATTCCCTTTGCCTAAACGTTTAGGGGGGTTAGTAGAATTCAATGATGCTCGTAGTTACCCCGCGGGAATAATAACCTGGCTTACCTACGAATAACCTAGTTCACCAAAATCTGGCAGATTATAAAAGACGGCGTTTACAACCGAGTACAACAACAACACAAAAAGCCAAAAGCCAGACAACTCTTAATTCACCCAACCGCATACCCTTCAGCGAACTGTACTGCCTGCCAGTACCGTGGCACCCTTCAGCCCCTTATGGTTACCAACATTGTATTCAATATTTGTTGACAAGAGCTACCAAGATTCCGCAAACCGTCTACTTACTGTGTATACACTTCCTAGCAACATCCTACCAACTCTTTGCCAAAGATTGGCCACAATGTTTGAAGTGAACCACTTCTGTAAACCTTCAACAAAAAGTTTTTTGTAGACTAGCTACTCAATTGCTGTTGCTAACCATCGTGTTTTTTTCAGTACACACAAAATGGGATTCATAGAGAAAAGCCTACCATTCGTAGACCGTGCTGTCAATATTTCAACACGAGAGCCTAATTGAAGGTCATTATTCCTCACTAAATATTCGTTTAGTGGATGAAAAAAGAGAGAGAGAGAGAGAGAGAGAGAGAGAGAGAGAGAGAGAGAAAGAGAGAGAGAGAGAGAAATATGTTTATTTATCGAGCAGAAACTGAAGTTTGGGCGTCGCACCGTGGAAGGCATCTCTTTTCCGGAATGCCTTGATTTCGGCTGGCCGTCTTTGCTCGGGTAACCAGTTTGAGCTCGATATCCGGCACTGAGCTGGCCAGGGAAGCCCTCCACTGCTCGAGAGCGGGTTGGGAAGGGGGGGAGGCACGTATGGAGTACGTTGGCACTCCCATATCATACGGTAGACAGTGCCAAGCTGTGGACAGTAAGCACAGAAGCAAGGTGGTCATACCCGGGGATGGTGGCGTGTCCAGCGGCCCAGGCGATTTCGATGTATGGGGTTGTCGAGATTTTTAGGAAAAGTAGGGCTAACAATGAAATGCGGCCAATTAGGCAGTTTCGGCAAGCTGTCTGTGAATCGGTGAAGATGATAAGTGGTTCAGGGTGGGAAAAGTCGGCCAGGGCAATGGCAACTTCTTCAGCGACATCGATTTAGGTTGTGGTAGTAGTGGCGGAATCGATGCATTGGCCTGTATATGTAACTACACAGGTTACGTGGCTGACGTGTCCAGGGTACGGGGTAGCATTTGTGTATAAGGTGGTGCGGTCTTTCCCGTATCGCGCAGTAAGGGCTCGAGCACGAGAAGCCAGTCGGGCAATGTGGTAGTTGCCGTGCATATTGCGAAGAATTGGGGCAAACCGGATGCAATCTCGCACGGCTAGAGAAATTCGTTTTTTTGTTTCCTTGGGTGTATCGGATGGTGTCATAATGCTGTAAGGACTACTCTACCTGTGGGAGTTCATTGCAGGGGCTGTAGTTGAGCTGAATGATGGGCTTCTTGCAGCTATACCCACGTGTTGTGAGCTCCCAAAGCGAGTGGTTTTTCGGTCGGTCGGAGTGGGTGTTTTTTTGTGGCTCATAGCTCCAGGGGACCCATCACCGATGACGACGGAACAGTGGATGATACAGACCCATGGCTCGAGTGGTCATGACCGCTTGTAAATAGATCGCATCGCTCTGCGGCACCATCATGTAAATGCATCGCTCAGATCTTCTATGCTCCGTCTCATTTGCCTTGCTACCACGTAACAATGTATTTATTTGTTCGATTTCAGGTCTTTTTCGAGCTGACAGGGGCTAGTAACAACAAAAAGAGAACGAATTCAGAAATAATAAATATCCCTCTCTAACTGTACTCAGCGTACGGATATCGTTTTGCTCCCTCCCCACCCAATTCAGGCCCTGAGGGTAGCTTGAAAAAAAATAGTATTAGGGAGCGGCACAGAGCTGGGAAAAATATCCACCTTGGAAATCTGACATTACTGGATAACAAATTCCACTGGATCTGCAATCCAACAATGGGAATCACGTCGATGATCAGCGAATGCCGTGATGTACGTAACCATGTACACAATGAACACAATGTGCGTATGGGTAAATTGTCGCCTGGAGCGTGACCAACCTCCTGTTGAACTAGAGAATGTGAAACAATTGTATCGAAGCGTATGGCCACCTTTTTTTACCCCGTGTCAAGCTCAGTCCTAGCCCCAACTTTACTCAATCTCCTACTTGTAGAACGGGGTTGATGTTGAAAACCTTAGCGTCACTCACACAGGAGGTTGGAAAATTTGACGTCATTTCACGTGATGGGGTTGCGATCCATATCAGGTTAGAGCTCAGCCGTCCTCAAATGGTCCTGTTCTAATGAGTTCGTTATTCTTGGTTTAAGAATGTTTCGTTTGAAAGAAGATTCTGGCTTTTGTAGTCCACACTGCGGCAATTTTGAAACTGTCCTGTTCAAACGACCCAATATTGAAGTAACAGTTACATATAAAGCTTCACGCATTTCCATTATTCATACAACAAGAACCGGGTGAGGGTGGTGCCCCCTGCAGAGCCCAAACGCTTCGGCTTTTTTTATGTGTGGGCCGGGTGCCAACGCCTTTATTTATGATGAGGAGAATGCGAATGATGGTTTACTTCTAGGCTAAATTTATGCCAAGTACAAAAGCGATACGGTTTGCCCGACAAACGGACGCGTAATACTAGTCGGCCAGTGAAGACAAGCCCTAAGGAAGAACGACGTTTTATTTCCTCTATACCGCTTAGAGCTCCCTCAAAGTAAGCAACAAGGGGAAACTTGCTCGCAATGAGGAATTTTCGGGAGTTTGAAAAGGTCGGTAGCTGGAAACAAGCGTAGGCCAAGACTACCGGGGGAAGAAACGTTGCAGAAAATATTTGGAGGTTTAATGGGACATTTTGACATTTTCAACCTCCCACAACACCGTTTTTTATATGTAAGTGTCCAACAGAACGCAAGTACATTTATCGAGTGCTTACGATCGTTCGACGGCAGCAAGATTCGGTGTGACTGCGGAACAGCCTAAGGAAAAACTACTTTGTTTAGTGCTGATATTGGTGCGAGAAGCTAAAAAATATTTATTTAAAAAAATTACACCATCTTCTCGAAGGGGAACCCTGACTGGTATGCGAAGCAGGCATGGGGTAGATTCAAGTGCCCATTAGTGTTCAGTTCGTCGTTTTCGTGAGGTTGAGGTACTTTCTTGTGCCATAGATTGCCCTACGGCATAACAGGGAGGTTTATAGGTACAACATTGCACCAGTTCCACGCAGAAAGCCACGAAGAGACCTGTACTGCGGTCCCAATATCCAACGCTTAAAATCGGGGAGTCTCCAAGGATGGAGCCCTGTGCCTCGGAGGTGCTGGATTCTGGCGTTTCTAATACCTGAACAAGTCCACAACAGGTGTTCAACGTCAGCATCTGACGCAGGAGTCACACAGAAGCGGCACGTGTCCGCAAACGGGGAGTGGTATCAGGCAGGCCAATCGTGAGTAACTACTGGGGATAACGCGACCCCAACAAAGCCTCCGCAGCAAGACCTCCTCCCAGCTGGCCAGCCCACTGGGGAGGTCAGTTCCACGCAGTGGAAGTAAAGCACGCGTGGCGCGGCGGAGGTTCTCTTTTTCCACCAGCAGTTCTAGTGCAGATACTCGAAGTAGTGGTAGTGGCCGTGAGAGGACTCTTCGGTGGCAGGCGCGATCTGCCACAGTTTCGGCAGGAAGCGTGTCCCGGCGAATCCATGAAACACGAACAGGACATGGGTAAGTGTCGATAATCTTGTGAATGCGTGCGGCCAGGCATGTACAACGCGCAACGCGACACAAATCCCGAATAACTGCCGTTGAGTCCGTGTAAAGTTCCAGCTTGTCCCCAGTAGTCAAAGTCGATGCAATCGCCTGCAGGCCATCCCTAATGGCAGTAAGTTCTGCTAGCAGGATTGGGAGTGCACGGAGTGACTCGTACGCGCAGCTTTGATTTAGGGGAGGGTAGCAGGGACACGTCAAGGCCGTGGTGACGAAGCAGCCGTATGACCCGGCATCCTCAAAAGCCTGGACAACCAGCGGTTGCGTCTCAGACGCCCAGTCAAGGACATGAAGGACGGCATCTGGAGGCTGGTGAAGGCCCGAGGTACGGGCGTGTAGCCTTGTCCGAGTCTTGTTGTCCGTCACCTGATGGAAGAGCCAAGGCAGCCTTGCAGCGGAAAAGGCTGGCATTGTATTCGGCAGCTCGCCCATGTAGGCTGCGAGAGCTGCTGCCTCTGGAACCAGTCCACGTTTCAGCAGGTGTGCGGAACGATGCTGATGAATGAGTTCATCAAGCGAGTTTACCTGGGCTTCTGCCTGGAGCAGTGGAATTGGTGTTAGGCGGGGGAGTCCAGTAATTGTCCGCATGGCGGCCTTGTTAATAGCCTCCAGCCGGTCCCAGTCCCCTTGCGTCATGTGCTGGAACTGTGCCTGGTACACGAGCCTTGGCTGTAGTACAGAACGCACTAGGAGAAGGGCCATCGTCCAGCAGGCCCCGCAAGATTTCTGGGAGATGCAGCAAACAAGGTGGAGCAGTTGTCCGGCTTTCTGTCGAGCAGATCGTATCCACTGAGCTGCCAACCCAGAGGCCGATATCTCTAAGCCCAGAACCCGAAGGTGTCCGACAATGGGAATGACGGTACAGTTCAGTTGCAGGACGATCGGCGATACTGCAAGGGAGCGACGGCCCCAAGTGTTGGCGACTGTAAGCGCAGCAGTCTTTTCTTGAGAGAAGGTGAGGCCCACATACTCGCACCATTTCTGGCAGTCTGTAAACGCTTGCTGGAGGCACTGGGCTTGTCTTGGCAGGTCTGGATGGACTGTTCATACAGTGATGTCATCCGCGTACATAAGGAAATACAGGTATTGAATAGTGGCCAGGTGCCAGGCTAGCGGCAACGAGACGATGTTAAAAAGAAGCGGAAACAGAACAGACCCTCGTGGCACACCGCACACTGGTGTAAGTAAGCCCAAACTTCCACCGCTGATGCGTACGGAGAAAGAGCGGTGTTGTAGGAAGTGCCGGACAAAGACCCAGACTTTGTCTAAAAACCGTTGATAACTCATTACCTCTAAGAGGGCAGAATGGCTAACATTGTCATATTTCTTGCATATGTTCATAGCTAGCACAGTCCTCACACGGCGATAACGGCCTCCCACCGAAACCATAGATGATAGGTATTCCACGCCATCCTCAGTACCAAGATTAGGCTTGAATCCGATTCGCGCCGGGTAATACCACTGAAAAGTATCACGCCACCACTGAACACGCGTGGCGAGCTTCCGCTCTAACAGCTTGCACAGAATACATGTCCAGGCGATTGGACACAAGTTACGAAGTTCATGTGGTGATTCCCGGGCTTGGGGATAGGGACAATATCCGCCCGAAGCCACAATTCAGGGAGCTTACCAGAGAGCCACACCTGATTTCAGGAGTCCAGAAGCATCGTGAGAGCTGGGTCGTCATTATTTTTGAACACCTCGTAAGTATGCCGTCGGGACCTGGAGCAGTACGTAGTTTAGCTTGATTGATTGCGGCCAAGAATTCAGCCATTGCAAAAAATGACTGGATTCCCGAAATGGCTTCGCAAGTTAGTTGTAAGCCCACACTGTTCGGCAGGGGGAACGGAACCAGCTTTGCCATTTGCCACTGGCACAGCATCAAAGGCTGGAAACAAGGCCCGGGCAACGTCTGGGGCGAATTGTGCTGGACCCTTGTTGGATGCAAGGCAAGCGTTGGCTGCTGCTTCCGGAGGGCGACTGCCAGATTCCATGGCGCGAAACGTACGCCACACGGACGCCGTTGAAGATGACGGACCGATAGAGGCACCCCAGTCAAGCCAGCGCTGCCTGGACAGTCTTTTCTCGAGCCGTCTGGGAGCAGTGATAAGGCGCTGAACCTGAAGCCTGGCAGGAATCGACGAAGGGTCCCGGTTGGCAATTACTTCTGCTTGCCTATGTTTGGCCCAGAGCTGCAGGAGCCGGAGATCAGGCTGAGGGCGGGACTCCTCCACCCACGTATGTTTGCACGCCTCCGTGAGGACACGGCGAAGCAGATCGATGGGGTCCGGGATGAACGTTGACAGGGAAGCGTTGAGGGTGGATCGGAAGGTTTCCCAGTTCACCACTGTGCACCGACGACGAAGGCAACCCGTTGATTCCGGAACAAGCCCGAGGCGAATGGGTGGTGCTCGCTGCCCCAGCAAGTCCGCCTCGCGTTGCCAGGAGCTCGTTTGTGTACCCAGCCGACACGACAAGTCAGGTGAGTATGGGGGCATCCGGGCGTTGGTACAACGGCGTGTCGGGCTAGTACTATTATTCACCAGCGTAAAGCAGGCATCGGTGAAGTGCTCCAGGACCACTCCACCACGCTCGCTTGAGGCAGGGTATCCCCAGTCGCAGTGGGGAGCATAGAACTCCCCAGCTACAAGAATGGGGCAGCCAGGGTGAGTTCGCGGTAGTTGGGTAAGCCAACCCAGCCGCCGGCGGGGAGCACGACCACTGTAAGGGCGCACGTAACACGACACCAGGATAACCGCACAACGCGGAAGCTGCACCTTTACCACCAACACCTCCTGCCAGGCTGTACACCACGAATTTAGCGGGATAGGGGTTTGAGGAAACCTAACATAAATGGCCGCCTTGCCCGGAGGAGTAGAAGTTGAGCTGCACCGCCGATCAGGAATAGACGCCTTCGCGTATGCCCTAAATTCAGGCCGGCGAGGGCGAGAGTTCGTCTCCTGAAGCAAGAAAGCCCAGGTATGGAGCTTTCCAAGACGTAGCCTTTCACGGAGCTCACCAATTTTCGTACAGAGACCACGACAGTTCAACTTTACAATGTACTGTTGTGGTTCAGGCACGGTAGCGGACTGGTTAGTGAGGTTGTGCCGCAAGTACAGAAACCAATGTCTGCAGCTGGTGCACCACAAACTGGAGAAGCTGTTTGTGGGACATGGCAGAAGAGGCTGGCGGTGAGGGAAGTGCAGTCGTATAATTGGCCTGCTGGTGAGGCTTGGAGAAAAGGCGAGGCCGCGGTGAGAGGTCTTGAGACGATTGAGGCAAGTTCTGCTGGCGGCGTGTTAGATGAGACCGTTGCTTTGTGAGTTTGTTAATTCCCCCATGCAGCGAGGCCAGCTTTTCGTCTAGGGCTACAAGCTCACCCTTCACGGAAGACAATGGTGGCTCAGAAACAACTTGCCGATGACGGCACACACCACGGGTAATGTCTCGATAAGATGGTTGCGAGGAAGACCCCGTGGCTTCCTCCTCCTCCTGGGGTCCTCATCTTCTTCCGGCACAGTCGAAATGGTTGAACGTTGAGATTTGGTCTGGCTGGACGCGAGCACGCCATGGCGGTGCCTCACACGCGTTGCCTTGCTTTTGGTGGGGCAGCCTGTATCTGTGATGTCATGGTCATTAGAACGACAGAGACCACACTTAAACATTGGCTGTTGAGGGGAAGCCGTTTCGTCTTCATTGAAATCCGGTGTTGGGAAAGGTCAGGAAGTGCTCATGTGACCACGGCGAAAACAACGGTAGCAGTGCACTACCCCGGCTTGAAAAAGACGGGGCCGGAGGACACAACCATTGTAGAAAAGCCGGTTGGTAGGTTCCAGCGGGCCCCGTAGCGTCAACAGGCAGGTGCGGCCGGCTCTCATATAGCGCACTAGAAGCACTTCATGCGAGTCACACCTTAAGTTGTCACAAAGGTAGTCTGGATCCTCCCCGGGATCACATAGCAGCGGATGTCAGTGCCTGACACCAGGTACGCCTGAACGGTAAGTATCGTGTAGGCAGATAGCGCTATGCGCTGCAGTGAACACAACTGGGCCACTGCGTTCAGAGACGTAACCCACACGGACACAGTGTTCGTAGCTCAGTGATTAGCATATCCAGTAAATCCAGTGGTGCCGAGGCAGCCATCAAACACTTTCTGCAGAGTCTTCATGTGGAGATTCAAGCTGTTAAAACGCTGCCGAGGCTTGATGGCAACTTTGTATCTGGCTTGTGGCAAAGAGCTCCGCAGTGTAGTGGGCGTTGCAGGAGCTTTGGCGAGAGCTGGAGTCGAAGCAGATTGCTGGGTGTCATCAGCGGCACAAGCCCGTTTCGCAGCAGGCTGTGCAGGCCCTCCCTCTGGAAAATCAGTATGTGGCTCGTCTGCAGAACGCTTCCATGACGGGTCGGCCGTTACCTCTATTGTGGCGGAAAGTCATCAGTGGTGCCAGCTGCAGCGACAGTAGCAGCAGATGCTCCTGGTAGCTGCGATGTTGCAGTGGGTGTTCGCTGCTCCAACACGCCCGACATGCATGTCAGGGCCATGTCTTGATCGCAAGCAGCCCAGATGCTGCTGGGCTAGGCTTACGGGCCAAGGGTATGGATCCGAGCTTGCGGACGACCCCGCGGTGTCATCCTTGGGCTTGCCGCAGTGACGTATTGGTGCCAGGAGGATTGTAGCGGCGTTAGGAATGAGCAGGAGTGATGCTGCAAGGGATTGAAGCTCGTTTACACGAAAATTACGAGTAGCCGGAGAATGCCAACAAACCGCTCTGTCGTCGTCATCGTCATCCCCGAGGGTGAGGTAAGTAGCTACCGTTGTATTTACCGTTTTGTTTCCATGGTAACTACCACACGTACCACTTACCCTAACTACCAAATGGGAAATTGCGTTGACCCCATGGCTGTTTCGCATTTTACTCATGGTTTCCCTACAGGAAGATGGTGTAATTTTAATGGAGGGGGTTGGGGGTGTTACAGTGGAGAGGCATTAAAGAGAGAGAGAGAGACATTGTACGTGGTATGAGTTTGTTTAAGCATTAACATTATCATGTTCAACGTTGGTGAAGCCGAGCTGTGGTTGGCGTTCCGCTTTGATTATGACCGCCTTATGGTCTGTGAAATGTAAAGTGAAGGGCTGTTGCATTGGATGGACCCTAAAGTTGTTGAAGATGAGGTAGATGCACGTTCCCCGGATGGTTGTGGGCTGCTTTTAATCACGGCCCGCCTTGACTCGCCGACGCACGCCGCTGCCGACGACGATAAAACGTCGAAAGCACGTGAAGTGTGCTCGTCTCATGCCGTCCCAGGAAGGCACCAGCAACACTGTCGCTCCAAGAGCCATAGAAGGCTAAGACACCACTGGGCGTTCAGGAAGCCTAGCATGTGCAGTGGGGGTGTGGATGGCGCAACAACGACAACGAAAAGGGAGGGACATAGCCCCGACCATGATTTGCTTCGGATCTAAAGTGTATACCAGGGTTATCTCTAAGACAGCGGTGCATCTACGGATGCTACAAATTTCTGTTTAGTGCTCGAGACTTGTAATCCCCGTACGGTGGGCAAAGAAGGACTCTTGGGAATGGGAACACGGGGGATGAAAGAAAGCTTTCCAAAGCGCAAGAGTAATTTAGAGCGTAGCCGAATTTTTAATTTGCGTGTGGAAGTGTTAATGCAACTAAGAGGCATGAAGGGGGAGTGTAGGAGAACCGACAGCTGCATCAGCCAGTAGAAAAGGCGAATGCAAAGGAGGCACAAAAAATGCCTTAACACATGTATGGTTCTAGCAACGTAAGCTTGCACGAGAGAACCATTCTAGAAAGGAAGATATTTCCAGCAACCTTCAAGTTCATCACAACAGTGAGGGTGCGGAAAGTGCAAGTTTATAACTGTTTTGTCCCCAAACAGATGCAACTGTGGTCGTTCCGCCAAAACCTCGTCAAACAACCTGCAATCTACATTTGGAAAACTGATCGGTTTGGGGCATTGGACGAATCGCTGTTCGTTTCCACGCGCTATTCACATAACTAATGCATGTATTCTCGTAGATAACTTGGCAAGGGATTTTTCAAGAAGGCTAGAAGTCAATACCCCCCGCAAAACATGTAATCGCGCCAAGGGCGTGTGCCTACCGGGTTATTTCGAGTTTTGTGGTCTGTTTTAAACTGCACAGCCTCGAGATATTTTTTGCAGAGACTTAATTTTTACCTAAAATGAAAACGCAACAAATATATGACCTTTCCTTACTATTTTTTAAACACACGTTCTTGGGTTTTCGAGAAATATAATATGGTATTCTTACAGTCTGAAAAGTCCTCGCAGTTTACCTTAACCACAGCGCTTCAGAATGAGCAATTGAAACGACCAAATGTAAATTCGGTGAAGGACGAAGCCAAGCCCTACATTAGGTGCAGAATGAAACTGCAACTTCGAATTTTTTTTAAAACACTATGCTCGTTGCTGGGTATCTATTTCGCATACTGAGAGGCCTGCGCTCACGATACGTGTGCTCACGTCAACGAAACGTTTCGCCATGTGTTCTTTGTGGGACATTTTGACCTCATTCAAAGCACTTACAATCTTTAGTAGCATCAAATCCGCTGATATGCCTGCACATTATGCCTTGGAAACCGAAACGCTAAATTTGCGAAGGTGAATGGATATTTTATTCTGCAAAACTTTTATGCCACCTTTGCAGAAATCACTTTGGTAGTAAAATTAAATTGGGTACTACCACCTCCACATGCTTTAGAACGTCTGCTGGTGTAAGGGAGGTTGAATAGGGAGGAAAGAGTACATAGGAATGGGGGAATATGTGAGAAGGTTGAAATGAACATATATACAACACACAGGGCAAGTTAACAGGGATAAATTTAAAACAGAAAGGGAAAGAAAAAAACGAGAAACAATTGGGCACATTGACAATCTATACAGGAGCACTACAAATATAGACTAAACGTGAATGTAGAGAGAAAAATGGTGTGACACACATCCAAAAGGGACACACACACACACACCCACACACGTGTACGCAACACAAACACACACAGAAAAGCTGCATCAGCATCACCACTCCATTACAATCTGGGTGGCTAGGTGGTGTTGAAGTGCAGTGCTCTGTCCAACCCCGTGGGACCCAGGTATGCACCTATGGCCTCCTGCACTTTGTCCCACTCCCTGGCCCTGCCCGGAGCTCAGATGAGTTCATCGAGTGGCCACAGTCTTTGAAGCATGGCGAGAAGCTCTGTCCGCCCTGCCGCAAACTTGGGGTACTCGTACAGTAAGTGCGGCAGGGACTCCACCGCCGCTGGACAATGAGCGCAGGCACGGCTGCCCACCCTCCCCAGTCGGTGATTCCGCTCTGCCATCCACGCCGGATGACCGAGCGCCGTTGACGAGGCAGGCGTGAGGACCGCACAGGCTGCCGGCCTCCTCAGACATGCAGCTGCGGGTCCGCATTCCTGGTGCGGAGGTGTTGCTGTATGATCAGGTGGACGTCATCAGCTTCCGCCTGTGTCACCGTGTCCGAGGGAGGCAGTGACTGTGACCCGGCGGCCAACTCGTCCGCCAGTTCGGTGCCATTCAGCCCGTTGGGGGCAGGTACCCACTCAACAATAGTAGAATAACCCGGTCCGCCAGATGCGCCGCCTTCTCCCGGATGCCCCGCACCAACAGAGTGTGGGAATCTGCGTACCGGGGACGCAGCAGGCTCACCCGGGAGTTTTAAAGCAGGACGCAGCGCCCAAGCATGAGCTCCGTATCCCGCATTAGGTGCGCGCACAGTTCAACCCCTCAACCTCAGCCGTGGCCGTTGATAACGCATGAGGCAGCCGCGCCTACCAGGTGGTTTCTGCCAGCACGGCGGCCGCTTCAGCAGACCCCTGCTGCTGTCGCACTGAGCCATCCGTGCACACTAGGTCGTAGGCGTTTAATTCACCCCAGACCACGCCCCGAGCCAGCTGCTGTTTTGCGAAGTGGAGCGTCCGCTGCTTGCTGCGCCGACCCGGGGCGTCCGTTGCCGATCAGCTGCCAGCCCAGGAGCGCGACCACCAGGTCACGTGTCCACGCGGGCCACCACATCCTCGTAGAGCGCCAGCATGCGCTCCATGCGCGAGGGCTGGTTGCCCCGCAGCGACTGCAGCAGCTGGCCGCTCCACGCGGCACGGCGCAGCCGGTCAATCTGCCCAAGTTCCCGCAAGGCCGCCGTCTTCTCGAGGGCCCACGGCCGCGCTTGGGCCAGCGTCATCTCGCACGGTGAGCTCTGGGGCAGGCCGACGCAAGCGAAGCGCGGACCGTCATGCGGTGGTCTCTTTCCAGCTGCCGCCAGGTTGGTTCACGCAGGCTCACCAGCGGCAACGCGTACCTAAGGAAACCCACTGCCGAGGCGCGACTGAGCAGCCGAGCAGCCACTGTTCCGGCCAACCATCTTGTGCATTGCAGTGGTGGCCAGCTGCACCCCGGCTGGGAGCTCCTCGGCTGCCTGTCGGAAGATCAGCCGGTGTTCTATGGTGAGCCCCAGGTAGCGCACCCTAGTCTTGCACTAAACCTCCTTGACGCTGGGTCCATCCCCGCGTGGTGGCATCGGTATGTACCAGCATGGCAATGGTGTTGGTCATCGAGAGCTGTACGCCGACAGCCTGGGACGGACTCCATTCATGGCCGCCTGCAGTTGCCACACTATGGCTCTGCCCGTGCCACTGCGCCCCAGCACCCAGGAGACAGAGGTGCCAGCTTAGGAGCTGTCAGTATAAAATTCAGCACACTAGTATTACTGCATATACAAAATGTGCTGCAGAATTGCGCATCTGAGTTCTCGATTTTACTCTGTTTATTTATTTATTTCAGGTGCCGTCATACCTAGAGGGTATTATTGAGGGAATTTGTACATCAGCAGGTCCAAACAATACAAACATTGGATACACATGAAACAATGTGCAGATGCATAAACCAATAAGTGTGTAGCAGTACGCAAATATAAACAAAGGCTTAACTCAAATGTACACAGGTATTGTGGCGAGCGTAGAAAACTAAAAAAGCAAACATTGGCAATTGCACGCCAATTGAACCGACAACATATTGAAAGCGAAAAATAAATATGGCAAAATAAGGCCACAATGTAGACAGAAGTGTAGTAACCTGAAACTTTTTTTCTGTACTCGTCAATATTGTTGACAGGCGTTAGTACTGGCGGCAGATGATTCCAGTGCGATGAAGTTTTAGGTTATGACGAATTTGAATATCATACAGCGTGGCATTTCGGGATAGCGAATTTGCAAGGATGATCTATGCGCAATGAAACATGAGGGAGGCGGTTGAGAGAAGAGCATTTTAAGGATGGCATTGACTTCATAGATTTCGCTGAAAAGACACTTGTGCGATATCTTCCTGGGTAGTGTGAGTGGTGTGAGTGACATAGTTGTTTTTATTTTCTTTTCTTTATGTGCAAAATATATGTACCATAACACAGGGTGGAGATTCCATAGAGTTATAAAATGTGTTTCGGAAGTTCTGAGTAGGTCCACGCACAGTTCGACCCCACCACCTCAGCCGTGGCCGTTCATGAATCATGAGGCAGCCGCGCCTACCGGGTTGTTTCTCCCAGCACAGAGGCCGCTTCAGGGGTCGGGTGAAAGCGGCCGCTGGAAGGATAATTGTACGCCGTGTGCATAGATTGCACAGGAAATTGATGGTGGCAATGTCTTTCTCATTTAATTTATTTTTACCACCAACACAATGAAACTTAAAGCTGAAATTTGCAGCCTGCTATTCTCCTGCATATGAACCGTAGAAGAGCACTTCCAAATCTTAAACAACAGCTTTTTCCAGAAATTTAACGGGCAAGCGTGTTTATCATGGTTCCCGACATGTCAAAGGACTTGAGGTCGCTGAAGATGCCGTAGCTCCCACAGGTATCGCACGCTTTTTCCAGACCAAAGAATACTGTCATTCAATACTCATGTGGTGGAGAGCATCTTTTATATACGACTTAAAATCAACGATTTGGGAAATGGTAAGTAGTCCTGGCCTGAAGCCTGTTGGCAGCTCTCTAGAAGATCAGTGCACTCTAAAAAGTACAAGTCTCAAGTTTATCATCTTCGAGGGGAGCTTGAACAGGCAGCTTGTGAGGGGGATGGTTCGATAACTTACGGCAGAGGTTGGGCACTTCCCCTTCTTCACCACTACTATGACCTGCCTCTAAGAATTTGGAATGTGCCCCGAAAGCTACACATTCTTCTATAGGTGTAGAAGTGTTTCAAGGGTGTCGGAGTGCAGGTGTTGTGTCATGGTGTATGTGGTGTTGTCTAGGCCTGGAGCGGAAGGCTTGGGAGTAGTGAGAGCCATTTCCATCTGATGAAGTGAAAAGAGGGTGTTATAACAGGCACTTGAATTAATATTATCTCGCAAGGACTTCTTTTAACTGGATGTTTTGTTTCATGGAAGTGATTGCGTAGTGTGCAGAACTGCACATGTATTGGATGTGTGCAAGGGGGTTACCCTTGTCTTCGAGTATGTCCCCGGTTGTACTGACCAGTGACAGGCTGTGTTGTCCTTATAGCTTGCGTATATGTGTGCAGAGTTTGTGTGTGTCCGTGTATGAGTTTATGCAAGTGAGGAAGGCTCGCTAACTCTCCTCTTTTGCCTCACCGCGCACGCGCTTCCCGTGTGCTTTCGCCCGTTTGAAGGCTACAAGGTTTATTGGAAGTGTGGTACTGGCGCCCCAAGCCTTCTTCTGGGCCTCTCGTGCGCGGCTGCAGTCCTCGTTCTACCAGGGCCTCCTTGGGTTGTCAGCATTACGGGAAGCCTGGGGAATGGAACTTCTGGCAGAATCGAGGATGTTCGCTGTTAGGAGTTGGGTGGCTTCGTCTACGTGTAAGTGTGCTGTGGCTGTGTGCTTAATTTAGATGTATCTGAATGTACTCCAGTTTGATTTTGCTTCAATAAAATTGCTATGGGAAGATGAACTGTTTGGGCCTTCACCCATATATGTGAATGTGGTTGGGAAAAGGCCGGTACCATACAAGTGCGTTCCGTGTCCCACTCAAGTGATAGAAAGAGAGCTCCAGAGCCAATTGCCAAGTCAAAGTGTCAATACTGCTTGGGTCCTAAAGTATAGTATGTAGGCTGTTTTTTGTTAAAATATCACACTCGCATTGATGTCAAAAATTTTTAAATGAGGCGTCCTCGGACATCTATGTGGGAAGAACCCTAGAGATTTTTCTGAGCATTCAGGTTTAAAAAAAGAAATGGATCTGGTAACTGGTCTATCACAGCTACGAACTCTAAGCTCGATAGTTCGTAATCAGGTGGAATGTAGAGGGAGAATACCGGTATTAAGCTTTTGAATATATTTGGGGCAAATGCGACAGCCTCAACGACAGTGTGCACATTGATTTGATGACAGGCCAAGGATTTCTGGATGGGTTTGGCCACACCACCTGAAGATGTACCACCACCATTCCTGTCGTATGAATATAACCGGTACCTGTTCCAAAAATTATTGTGCCTGTAGTATAATTGTGCTTCCAGAAGACACAACACAGTTGTCTGATGGGAATGCAATATCTCATAGATATCAAGATATTTAGGAACGCCTCTTCAGTTCCATTGGGTGATATTTTCTCTTCCCAATATGGACATTTATAAGCTACTGGAGTGGGCGTGTGTGTGTGTTCATGTTTAACCTTTCGGTGCTTGTATTCTGGGAGGGGGATTTTTGGGCATTTGTGATTTCGGGCGCTGCAGTCCATATCTTGCGCTGCACTGCCGGCACAAACGGCTCGACGTCCACCTCGTCGCCAGATATCCTGGTATTGCCCACGTACCGGATTCCTAGACTTCGCACCCGTTCGGGGGCCCTTTGTTTGACCCGTATTGGATGCGCCACAATTGGCACAGGCGTTGCGGTAAAAGTGGGAGCCCATTTGGCGGCCAGTGTATGTGTGTCCTTGGCCACCCCCGGTGAACTGGAGGCCAGGAAAAAGAGGCATCAGTACCCCTGGGGACGGTCGCCACCGTAACAGGTGTGGGGTCGGCAATAGGTGTGATGACAGTTTCGGCTGCCTCAGGCAACCCAGAGGGGTGAGGAGAGGACAGCGGAACAAAGTCCGACTCATGGTACTGCGTTCCGGCCGATACAAGACGCCGCTCCGCCGCCCGGCGAGCTGCGTCGGCCTACGTACCCAGGGGGAAAGAGGCCAACGTCTGCTGCGCCTCTCGCAAGGTGATGTTTTCTGTGACCTTGATATTATGTCTTCTTTTCTAGCTGTCACATTTCGCAGGTCCTGGAGTAGGCCGCATATGGGCCCCTATAGTTAGAACATGTGTAATTGTCATAATTGCAGTTGTCGGTAAGGTGGTCCCGGGCGGAGCATTGATCACAGGTTGTTTTGCTGCGGCAAGAGGTTGTCTGTGCCAAAACAGCTGGCACTTGAAGCACCGGCGCGGGATCGGTATATAAGGACGAATGGTACAACGGATAAAACTGGCATTTGCATGATCCGGGAGGGAGGAGCGACTGAATATTATTCTAATATATTTGGTGGGTATTCCCTTGTCATCTCGCGCATCGGGATGCGGCGCATGGCTCTGACACACCGATGTTTCAATCCTTCATGGAGGTCGGCATCTGTTTTGGTTGCAGATCTGTCTCAGAGATTACACGCTGCAAGCTGTTTAGGCTGCGATGGGTGTGACTCTGATCTTCTATCGACCATTTTACTGTATGAAAGAAGTTTTGTGGCCTGTTCCTGGTTCTCACCCTGAGCAGACTTCACGTGTTCTTTATAGGCTTCGTATGTTTGTCCAATTATTCTTTTAACATACTTAGTCATCAAAAATAGTGATTCTGAAGCAGCAGGGAGACTGCACCACTCGATTAGGTGACCAGATAACACGAGTAGTTGTGAGGCTATGAATATGTTACAGTTCGGAGTTGAGGAAACAGAACTGCGGTGTGACCCATCTTAAGATACCGCCCACGTCTTAGGGGGAGTTGGAATTATCTGTACAGCATTGGAAAAAGCAGAGGACGGGGGAAATTTTTCCTCTAACCTTAGCCTCATAGTCAGAGAGATCCCGGAGCTCCCTGACTGGTAACCAGCCAGGGCGCCCATCCGCCGAAGCTTGACCACGGCTCCTACGGGCACTGCTTGTACTTTCTACCCTTCATCTTAACACTCATTACCACGGTTGGTACAGTCTGAGTGGGAGGCTCGGGGAACACGGCGACACCATCACCTTAAATAGCTAAGGTGCCCCCTGCGGGGAACTGAGGTATTCTCCATTAACTTTTACGCACACCTGTTTCCATTGAAATGTTATAAATACCTCGTGCAAAGATGAAGTGATTAGAATTGCAGAGATGGTGTCTCCTTGTTGACACCCTTCCTTATAGGAATTTTATATCTCCGAGTACTGCGTCTACCGAATCTGTAGACCTTTGTTGATATCCTGTAGTATTTTTATGTAATGATCGTCTACGCCCTTATTCCGCAATTCCGGCATGACTGCGCAGGTTTCGACCGATTAAAATGCTTTCTCATAATCTATAAAGGTTGTATATAGGTTTGACTATACCACGCGCATTTCTCTATTATCTGATTTATCGAGTGAATAGGGTGTATTATTGAACAGCATTTACGAAACCCTGCTTGTCCAGTCGGTTGACTGAAGTCTAAGCAGGCAGAAATTATGTTATCGATTACCTTGGACACATCCCATGAGTACGCCAATATGTCTATATTATGCAGTAGCTGACCGTTTTTTCAGACTCCGAAAATTCGGACTTGCTGGAAATTTCGGACTTCCCGTATTCCATATCGTATATCCCATACAAATAATGACTCACGGATTTCGTGGTATGCACTTTTATTCGCAATATTTACCATTCCCATCCATGTCAAGAAAATCAGTCAGCTACTGAATATCTTTCCCCAAATATCCCGGAATATCAAACCCCGGCTGACTCCCCTCTTACCGACTGTGCAGTTCAAACTAGACAACCTTATTTCCCCCTCAATATCTCTCCCTACAAACTCCCAAATAAATTCCCTTTCTCAATTCCCCTTTTTCCTCTTTTCCTCAGCCTGGAGACCTACACTTATATAAAGCGTGCCAGCCAGGCGAGTGGTCGCCCTGATGAAGGCAAGGCTCTTTCCTGAAACGTTAGCAACAATCGTGGTTTCTACTTTGTTTGAAGTTTTCTTCCTTTTCTTGGGTTCTCTACCATCTACCAAGTTTTATTGCCCCCTACATATATATATATATATATATATATATATATATATATATATATATATATATATATATATATATATATATATATATATATTGCCGGGCCTGCGCTTCACATACGCAGTTTGAAAGCTAAGCGTCTTACAATATTCAAGGTAACAGTTCACCGAATTTAACTTTTTCCGCTTTGCTGATTGCTGCTCTAATATCGACCCATAATCTGAACCTCTAATTAAAAGAATCCCATGGCCTCTGCAAAATAATGCTAAACAAAATTTTGAAAGCGTAAAGATTTTCACCAGATTCCCAGGAGTGGAATCATGCAAATGTCTCCTTCCCTTGCAACGACACGTTGATGCTTGAAAGGACAGTCTTTGCACGGTCCCTCACATGCTAATCAATCGGTGCTTCTGGAAGAATCGTCGGTGGCGTGTCGCAGCACAGGCAAAAATATTCAATGCAGTCCTGCATAGGGGATGAGCTGGCACTGAAGCAACCGCCAACTCACCGAGAACAATGCTTTGTAAGAGGTTCTCGCTGTTGTCACCCTCCTAGTTCCGCAGATCCCCAATCAATAGAACCGACCTCCTATGCGAGCGTTTGTTTCACCCACCTCATTCTTGCCAAGTGGTAAGTCTGTAAGCGAATCTGTTTCGGTATCTGTTAACGAAAAACAAAAGAGAACCGAGCTAAGCAACGCCCCTTCTCAATTTTTGTAGCGTTTTATCTCGACTTGTACACTGACCACCACAACCAACTTTCCGTGTTCATGGCCTTTGAAAGGGTGCATTGAATAGGGCCGTGGCTTGTTTGCCTTTTAGAGAGAACGTGAGAGGCGCATCCACGGGATGGAGAAAGTAACGCACCCAAGCGGAGTTCACTATTCACAGAGTGTGGTGGCAAGTTTGAACATAGCGAGTAACCTTCTTCCCTTCCCTTCTATGTCAACAAGACATTTTAGAAGCGAGGCCCGCGTCGCCCAGAAAGCCGAAACGTGTTCTTCAAACATGCGAATTTCGCAGCACGTCGGTGGCAGAGAGTGTGGCGGCTAATTTGAAATGGAGCCCGTAATACGTGGCCTCATTAAAAGTTTTTCTCCGCCACTTACTGAAATTCTACCGCTTGAAGTTAGCAGCCACAATGTGGGGTTCTAATTGTTTGCGGGGCCTCTTCCGCAGCATTAAAACGTCTATGTCATGCACCCACCCTTAAGGATTTTGATGTAGGACAGGATTAGGGTAAGTGACCAGCATATAAATGCTTTGTTTATTCTAGAATGTTGTAGTTCTACCAAAAAGATTTTAAGTGCGAATGCACTTCTTAAGTGAGCCTGAATCGTCCGCCGCCGTCCGCATAGCAACAGCTGCGGGTGCGCGCGCTCCTCATCTTCCTCGTCTTCCCTAGCAACGGGGGGAGATGGGCGTCACAGCCTGGCCGCTGACATGGCACATACCCACGTGGGGAATCGTCCGCCGCCGTAGTCCGCATAACAACAGCTGCGGGTGCGCGCGCTCCTCGTCTTCCCTAGCAACGGGGGGAGATGGGCGCGCGCTGCCTGGCCGCTGACATGGCACATACCCACGTGGGGGATTGGCCAGGAAACGGGCGTGAGAAGGGCTAATGCACCCGCCTAAAGGAGTACTGACACGAAATTTCAAAGCTGAGATCCGCTCTAGCAACAAGTACAACGACAACACAAATAGGTGTCTGTGAATAAATGCATCTTTCTTTCTTTGTAGTTGTGTGTGTGTGTGTGATCTCTCTTTCGCGAACATTACCGAACCGCGCAAATTCAACTCGTGCATTCGCACTTTCACAGTCTTCCCCTCGGGGAAATGCGGGGAATTTTTTTTAGAGACCTATTCCATTTGCTAAGCATTCTTGAGTCTCTAAACGGGAATTTCGTGCCAAACAAACTTTCATTAACTGGAATCAATAAAACTGGTAGCACTATTATTTTTATGTTGTCAGCAAACGTTATGTAGAAAAGCCCAAGTTCGTAGTAAAGTGGTACCGGAGATGACTTGTTTGAACACAGGGCTTGCATCGCTTTCCCTGACAATATTCCTCTACCTCGGGATAAAATACGGTAACCCTGCCTTTACCTTTCCCCCGATAGGGTGAGCTGCAGTCGATTAGTTTAGGTGAATGTTTAACGCATATTTCTATTTTTCGGGTGTTTGGTGTTTTAAACCGAGAAACGCAGCTTGTTTCACTTGCGTTGAGATGCCGTTTTAAAAAAAAATTACACTCATAAATTTGGCATCTTGTTGAGATCACTCAAGCAAACCTACGGCTTTCTCAACATCACTGGCCACATATTCGATCGTTTTAATTATTTAACGACGACTTGAAGTATAGTCATTTTTTGTCTTCACGAGTTGGCCACTACATCCACCCTCGCGATCAGCACGTATGGCTGGATGGTGGACCTAATTCTTTTGTGATCGGTGGTTCGGTACGACACTACACTAGTAGCACCGTGTTCTTGCCATCCTCTCCTGTTTTCTCGCGATTTTCGGGGGGTGAGAAAGAAGGTGCCGTTATTAAACTTACTGACTGAGTCGCCTAATCGTTCATTTTAATAAGGATCGACACCCCTGGAGTCACCGGTTCGGGTGTGTTGACTGGAATTTCGTTTTTGGCAGGGAAGATAATGGAAACCGGGAGTCGTTGTTTGTATGAGCATGCCCACTTCATCGCATGTTAGAAAAACGTGTGAACCTGTATGGAGGCGTTACCGTGACCTCTTGCGGTCTTCTAAAATTACACACTTTAATAAGAAGGTTATATCGGGTAACTTGAGCTCTGTTGCCTTGCTTAAGCTATCGCAACACATTTCGCTGTCGCTGCACAGATTACATGTGTATTCTCACTTAACTTACTTGAATTAGCAGAGACCAGAGCTATCAAACCTTCGTTTAGACTCGCGTTTTGGTCTCGCAACTACACGCTACAGAGCAAAAGATATTTTTTTACAGCGACTCCCTGCTCCGCACCAAAGTCAAGGGTATAAAATATTTTAGACTTATTCATACCTGCAACTACGGGGTAAATTTCAGGCCCCAATATCGTGCTTTCTATAATGCAGTTATTGTGGTTTGTGGCATCCACAAATGGTCTCATATTAGAAGATATTTTTTAAACTTTGTATGCAAAAATACGCACGTCCCGTAAGAACATTTGAACTTCCTAAAATATATCTTCAAGATAGTGCATTAATGTATTCACAGTACATACAATGGCAGCCGCGGCGAAAATAGAGACAAACCGAACCTGTCAACCGTACGCTTGCGAACATCGTCAGCGTGTACGGGAGCCCCCGACAACCACGACGGGAATACTGCGATCGAATTTGTAACAGTTTAGTACAGTACGTCCCATTATGTCTCCAGAACACGTTTATCCTTCCACTGTCTGTACGACGGGGAACAACCTTTTCCGCGAGGCGCAGTATGTGAAGCTACTTCTCCTTCGAATACATATCTGCACCTGCTTGCATAAACGAGTCATGCTTTTTCAGGTGCTGTCTCCTCAAGCCAGATCGTTTACAGGTGGGTTACTGCCTATAACAAGGCTTCACCCATCGTAACGTATCATTCAGGGTCTCTTGGAATCCAACCATCATCATACCCTCACGTCGGCCTGTCTTCTAAGCAGTTCTTTCGCTACCCAGGCCGTTAAAACATGCTTCTGTCGAGTGACAATGTGGTACGCATGATCGCACCCCTGAGCTATCCCTGTATATTTGTACACACTGTCCTACAGCTTTTTTTATGTTAAGATAAAAGCTTGCTTAACTTCTGACAAATAAATGTTAGTGTTGGTTATTCTCGATCAAAACCTGTCCTTTCTCGCGTCGTTTACAGCAGTGTTGTCTTCCGCTAGGTTCTCAACAAACTTTCTTGCGTCTTTCCGGTCCCGTCGACAAAGAATCGCACGGTCGCTTTCCACAGCAAGTGTAAAAGGCTCTGTAGCGTCCATTTTATTATGGGTATTCTGAGCAAAAAAAAAACATAAAAACATTAACAGCGAAGACGACTTCCTCATTATTCCGAGTTTCCATTCGTCATGAGCGGGTATTTAACACGGAAGTTGTAAACGTTACAGAATTCCCGAATTGTTGAACAACAACGTACCGGTACGAACTAGTTGGCGCTTCATTTAGATCACCATTAGGCGCCTGAATGGAAACAAAGGATGTTCAAGACAACGTTGTTCGTGTCTTGCACGCCATTCGCCTGATTTCCTGCGCTTAAAGGGACCCTGCAACTCTTTCCAAGTTTTTTCTACATACCAAATACTTTTAGAATGTAGTCACCAAACATAACTAATACATCGAGCAGGGGATCAAAGTACCTCAGTCGCAAATTGCCGCCATATGTCTATCGGATAACGCAGAAATTTGCTCAAAAGATTCTGCTGTCTTTACAGTCTTGGAGTTATCTGAACACTTAAATTACGTCAATAAAGCGGTGTAGCGGCTATTGGCCGGCTTTCTTTCAGTTGCCGCAATAAGTGCATTCGATAGCCACTCAATAAAAAGCCAAAAGAGCGACACAGAAACGGTTGGCCTGTCTGCTGCGACAAGCAAATCACGCAGTGCCGCTGTGTGCTGGCGACAGTATGGCTTGCACAATGCTTCAACACTTGAAGGAAATTGTGAAAGCGTTTATCCGAAGTGTCGCACAGTACCTCCAACGGTGACCCCGTATGCTGTCAATACATGCTCGCCAAAAAAAAAAACAATTAGTATGGTTAAGGAAAATGCTGTCAATATTGTTCCTCAAAACTTTACAGAAAGATGCTATACCATAAAGAATTCACAAATAATTATAATAAGGTAAGTGATAGCATTAGCGAAGTAGGCGCGCAAGAAAAACCTAACCAGGTGCACTTCGATTCAGCGTCAGCACGTGTCCTACCATAGGAACGCGCGAGGGGAAGTGGAACAAAATCATCACGTACATTCGGAGCACTATTAACAAACGGCATGCGTTGTCATCCGTCACTGACACTTGTAACGCTGACATCATCGTACTAACTGAAACTTGGTTGCACCCACAAGTTCGTGATCACGAAATTCCACACCAAAGTCGTTTTTTGTTCGATCGATGTGACCGCACGTTACGGCGATGCGATGGCGTTTTGTTGGGTATCTCCAACGATGTTTCGTCACAGCGCATCCACGTTATCAGCAACCTCGAGATTGTGTGCGCCCTTGTTGAAATAAGGCCCCGAAAGTTCATAATTTGTGCATGTTATCGACCCCCTACTGACTCATCTGATTTTGTAAACCAACTAGATCATGTTTTAAATCTACTTGTTTCACGCTATCCCACTTCAGCCCTGTTTTTGTTGGGAGATTTTTAACTGGCTGAATGTACAATGGGCTGATGAACAACCTATTATTTTTCCCTTCTCTACTTTCGCTCAAGAATTCCTAGATATGTGCTTTCTTTTTTCGGTAACTCCGTTAGTCGAGGAACAAACAAGAATAACGAACGGAACAGCTAACACTCTTGATGTAGTACTTACAACCATTCCTGACCTGGTTTCTAACCTCACACACTTACCAGGTTTGAGCGATCTATCCTTACTTACGGTCGGTCTAAATTCATTACGTCCAAAAGCAATGAAACAGAGTAAACCGGTCCCTAACCATAAACGTGCGAACTTCGAGGCCATTGCCAACAAACTATGGGAATTTCTTGACACTTTCTTAGAAGATTTTGCAGATGAAACTGTGGGAAATAACTGGAGCCTATTTACGAAAAAAGTTAGCGAGCTCACGAACAAGTACATTCCTACTCACGTCATCACTTCAAGTCGTAACGCTTCATGTTATACAAATAACCTTAAACGTTTATCTAACAAATGAAAACATCTGTAGCGATCAGCTAAACTTTCAAGGAATGATGCGCGTTGGGCGGCTTTTAAAGTAGCTATTGATAACTATGTTGCTCCACTAAGATCAGCGAAAGAAACCTTTTTGCGCACCGTATTACCAAATATGCTAGTTACTGACACTAAAATGTTTTGGCGGACAATCAATCCTCGTGATAACGATATCATTCACGTAACCGACAGCGATGGTGCTGCTATTCCTCCGAAAGCATGCGCTAACACTTTCAATGAAACCTTTGTGCGTAATGTTTCTTTGCCTGATAATGTTTGCTTACCCAGTAGTGACATCTTCAACTACGCCGATATGTTTTCAATATTTATAGAACCAAGTGAGTAGCCAAGGTAATTAAAACGCTCAAAGTTTC
Source organism: Haemaphysalis longicornis (assembly GCA_013339765.2). Lineage (NCBI taxonomy): Eukaryota > Metazoa > Arthropoda > Arachnida > Ixodida > Ixodidae > Haemaphysalis > Haemaphysalis longicornis. The sequence goes on along the minus strand of CM023449.1, from coordinate 158,744,283 downwards.
TTCTGCTCCTGGTTGTGACAATATCAGCCCTAAATTCTTGCAGAGTTCTTGTGCCTATTCATCCATCATTTTAACAAATAATTTTCAGCAATCACTTGACAGCGGTTGTCTGCCTGCCGACTGGATGTGGGGGGGTGATTCGCTTCGTCAAATCAGGAAACAAAAACTCACCGCTTAATTACCAGACCCATTTCACTTACTAAGCATCCCTGGTAAAATACTTGAACATGTTCTTTTTTCCACCTTGTTAATTTCTTAGAAACAAATTCAGGTTTTACGCGATCACAGCATGGTTTTCGCAAAAGTAACTCTTGTGAAACACAGTTGCTATCTTGCACACATGCGCTTCATGCCATACTTGATCGATCATCATCTGCTGATTGCATATATCTAGACTTTTCGAAAGCATTTGTCAAGGTTTTCCATAAACTACTACACAAGTTACGCCCTCTTAACATTGAAATGAAACTTCTTGCAAAGCTCGAGATGTTCCTAACTAATCACTCGCAGTTTGTTTCGATTAACCACCAAAATTGTAATAACACCGCTGTCCAATCAAGTGTAAACAAGGATCTCTTCTCGGCCCTCTGCTTTTTTAGTATACATTAACGATTTGACGACGTGTGTTTCATCTAACATGGATTTGTTTGCCGACGATTGCGTAGTGTTCCGGGAAATAACTTGTGATTATGACCTAACTAACGTTCAAACTGACCTAAGGTCTATTTCAGCTTGGTGCTTAAAGTGGCGAATGGAACTTAACGTAATAAATGTAAAATCATGCGCGTATCGTGAAAAAATAACACATTACCTCCTTACTATCTTGATGGCATCGCCCTAGACTCTGTTTGTTCTAATAAGTATCTCGGTGTTAACATCACTAACAATCTCACCTGGTCCGTTCACATATAATATATTATTAACAATGCAAATCGCAAGCTTGCTTACCTCAGACGTAATTTTTCAAAGGCACCGCCATTCCTGAAATTACTGTTGTACAAAACGCTTATCCGGTCTAAGTTAGAATATGCCAGTTCAGTTTGGAATTCTTCCTTTCACAATCTCATTAACACACTTAAAATGGCTCCAAATAATTCCGCACGTTTCATTTTGTCGCACTTTCACGGAACCACCAGTGTAACTGCAATGAAATCTACCCTTAACATTCCATCCCTGGCAGTTCGACGTAAAATTTTCCGACTTTCTTTGTTCCATAAAATATTTCATCACGAAAAGCTGCACGATGAACCTATTTTGCCTTCATTGTACGTTTCTTAGTGCTTTGACCATACTCACAAGGTCGGCATAGCATCGACCCGAACTAACGCGTTTTCCCAGTCGTTTATTTCCCGTACATGATTAAAATGGAATCGCCTTCTCTCACCAATAGCAACCATTGTTAACCATACGCTTTTCAAAAATGCCGTTGCCAACATTGCATGAACCATTTCTTGTTGTGTGCAGTTATGTTTGCTTGCTGCGGTTTCCTTTGCTTCTGCCTAATTTTGTGTAAAGATGTATTTTTTCTTGTATTACCTTTGCTACTTTTTTGTTGTTGTACTCATGATTGTAACCTCTCCCCTCTAAATGCCATTTTCTATGAGGGTATTACTAATAAATAAATAAATGTGTGTTTATATGATGAATGTAGTAAGCAACCACAGACATTGAATATATTTACTCGTCAATGCACCTGCAGTGGTCTTCCATTTTTACAGCATTGGAAGGGCTCTCGGTTGTTTGTTTTACGTACTTCTGGTTATTTTAGGTTGGATTTGCTTTTTTTTCAGGGTTGCACTATCAAGTTTTATAAGCTACGTATACCCTTACTGTGACCCAAACATATACCCCAAAAGTAAAAGACCAGCACTGTTGCCTCCCCAAACCTTTTAGTGAACTTAATAAAGCAAACACAAATATGCCTTCAAAATCTGACGACACATTACTAGGATACAATTATTCAACAAACCGGAGCCACGTGAATGTAATTTCCGCCGTATTTTTTTTAATGCAAATCCACTAGCGCTGCTCACATTCTGCACACCGTGCTCGATAGTTTTATACACACAAGGACGAACGGCTGCAAGCAGCGTACAGCAGTTTTACTATAAAAGAAACCCGTTGAAAATCGATAACCTTGATGTTCCACGGGTCCACAATAAACTTCCAGACTCTTTATTTACTTTCTTAGGACAAATTATCGTGTTTAGTTTCTAGCGTCCCTACGCTCATACTAGAAACTTTAGGTGGTATTTGATAACAAAAAATTATGTTCCAATCAGCTCTGCAAACAATACAACAGTGAAAGGTCTCAGTTTGGTTCTTAAAGCACCAATTCGCTCACAGGATGTTTACACCATTGTGGCTGCCACGCCAATTTTCGACGACAGCTGGTCCTCTCAGAGTTTGGGATGCTTTGTATCACCCATCTCTCAGCCCCTTTGTTCTAGAACATAGCGCCGTCTTCGGTACTTTGAATGCGCGCCTCAAACCCAGAAGCGTTTCTCCCTGCCTATTCCATCCTGATGTGTATAAACAAGTTTTGCTCACTGAGCGGCAGCTCCATGGGATGTGCATTTTAACGAGCAAGTCATGTCTGGGAATAAGCTAGCCGTGTAGGGCGCAGAGAGAAGTTGCTTTAAAAATACAACAAATGGAGATGCAGTAATTTTATTGTTTAAACATGCGCGGTTTTTGCTGGTGTACTTTGTTTCTGCATGAAGTGGCTGGCGACCCGTTTATTCTGTGGAACGCAGCACACGCTCGTACAGTTTGACCACCCGTTCAAGCGAGGGGATCGAGTTATCTAGCTCGGAAGCGTAAGGCATATAGCTCGTCTACAATAGCGACAATTGTTTTTGAGTGTTTCTATGGAATTTTCGGCTGAACCGGGCCACTGAATGCTGTTTATTGTCAAAGCACGACATGTGTTGCTGTTGTTTATCGAATGCTTTTTGTTCTCGATTCGATGTTTCCTGCCGAATACATTGCGAGGCTGGTGGAGAAGAACTGGTTTGTGTGTTTCAAACACTTGAGCATAGCTTCCTATGTCACAACAAAACGCTGTTTTAGAATTTCTGCACACAACGGGTTCCCATGCATCTTTTACGTGGGCGGCAAGTGTTAGACAGCTAAGTGTTTTAAAATTGAACCGAACGGAACATTGGCTCCAGGTTTTTTATGTAGGCAAGTGAGGCGAGATAGTCTTTCGACGCCGAAGCAGGCTTGCATGCCAAGTGTGGCTGCGGAATGTGGGCGAGTTCAGGCAGCTTTTGTTTTTACTCTTTCCTGTTTGCAGTGTGTTGTATTTACCTTAAAGAACATGGAAAACCAGAATTCGCTGCCTCACAAAACGGTTCGCATTTTGTTAGGTTGCGGTGTCTTTATATATTTAGTGGCCAAAAAGTTTCCCAGAAGAAAATTTGTTTCCATAAACAACACGGCTCTACACCCAAAAAGTTTCATACAAACAAAAAAAGAACGGCGCTTTCGAAACTGAACAGCTGCGATTTCTCTTTACGTACCGTGATGATTTGTGATGATAAAAATCTTACACTCACAAAGCATGATAACAGCCGCGCCCCAATAGCAAGACATACTCCTGTTACTTTGATATGGGGCTATCCAACAATGTTTAAATCAAATCGAGAGCAACCATTTTGTGTTGAGTTGCGTTAAATCCTCACATAGAAAGATGAAAAGATTTTCTGCGCAACGCTAGCCCACCGAAACACCCAGAAAAATGTTTGCTTTGCATTAAAGGAAGATCAGTCGTTTGCATGTACATAGAAACAAATTTTGACATTGCGTCTGGAGAAATTTTTGTCAGCACCAAGCACGCGCACCGTGGTATACTATATTATTTTGGTTGGCGTAGGCAGGGGACCCCAGTTGGAAAACTGCCATCCGGGTTTGCTATTGTAACGAGTAAGCTGGGAGTTGGGCCAGTGCGAAGGCTTTTCCGCCATTTATTAAAGAAAACGCCCCCGCAGCAAACAAACAAAAAAACAGCCAAAGCCACTGAACAGCCATTGACGTTCCCGCCGACGCAGCAGATTCACTTTATAGGAGGTGTTCGCAGACCCTTCATTCAATCTGGTTCCCCTCCGACCGCTCCAATTTCAGACAAAAAAAAAAACAAGGCAATGTTACTTCGTCGTGAGCGCTTCCCCGTCTCTTTCCACACAGGCAGCACTCAAGACAAAAATGCCGGTATAAGGGGGCGGTCGTTCTAAAAACCCAGAAAAACTTCGGGGAAATGTAGGTGTACGAATCCCTACGCCTTTGAAGGGAGCTGCGCGGTCGGCCGGCGTACTCCACTTTCGCACTTCGTCCTGCTACTGGCGGTCCTCCGGGATTAGGGACGTCATGCAAATGGCATTTCTCTTCTTTGTTTCGGTTCTATACGGCCGGCCCAACCCAATCTTTTGTTTTCGTGAGCCTCCGGTTCCAAGCCTTCTAGTGCGGGTGAAAATGCACGTGCTTTGCTCTCACCGCAATGTCTTCGTGTGTCTTCCTGTTCAGTTCAACATTTTGAGGCCATTATCTTCTCCGTCACTTCCCTGCAGTGATAGAGATGTACGTTTTGTTTTCGTGCGCTTTTTATCGCTGCTGTAATTACTGGATCTTACTAAAACAGCAATGAAGAAACCGATTAAGAAAGCCGAGACGGCTGTCACTCGCCGAAGAAGCTCACTTCAACTCCCGGGCTTTCTAGAAATTGTTGGGAGAGGATGCGTGCTTAGGCCGCAAGTTTTCTCGCAGCGATGCGAAGAGAAGAAATACAAGCAGGAAATAAAGCGAGTAAATGAACAAACGCAAGCGGCAGATAGAATAAAACGCCCAGAAGAAACTTTTAATAGATTATCCGTAGAGCAAGGGAAATACACGTAAAAAAAGAACAGCGCTTTCGATACGGAACAGCTGTAGTTTCTCTTTAACGAACCGTGATGATTTGTTCGTCATCGGAGGTGACGTGGGGTTTTTCAGAGCTTATGTCGGTTTGTTATGTCGCTTCAACCACGTAATGACGGTCATTAGAGGTGGGTTTCTACACGTGAAAACGCAATAAATGGCGATTTCAAGCTCGAAAGTCTCTGGAATTATATTTTGTAGTCGTAATTAGGATTTCATCATTATTGATACTATTATTTTTCCCCAATACACCGAATAGACGCTGGTGCCTCTGATGACGTTGGTACTAATGTCTGGGGTTCAAGGAGTTCATCACATCAGCCCACGCTTCCTAGTTAAGCTATACAACCATTGTTTGAGGTCCAAAGCAAATTCTAAAACAGTCCTAACACAAATTGTTGCTTCAGTTAAAGTGATTACTGAAGAAATCATGACTTTTTTAGTATTAGCAAGCGACGTAACTAGGCGGTAATTATTTGAAGCCTTATTCGGTCGTGTTGCCTAGCTATTATTAAGCAGATATTATATTAATAATACAGCAGATATTATATTAATAAAACCTGGGGCGATCATCTGCTTGTCCGTTATTGCTAGTGCATGTCAGAGGACTCCAGCTTTTCCTCAAGTGTGACAGCGCTTTTGCTTCCGATGTTACCAGCTCTGTTACGTACGTAAAGACGAGTTCAAGAATTCGCACTACGAACTTAGTGAGACCACGCTCTGAAAATCTCAGTGGAACAGACGGATTTGAATAGAACTCCATAGATTCCTCACTGGATATAGCAGCAATCCGGGAAATTTATTGGTGTGACTGCGACTTTGGATAAAAGGCTGTTCATGAAAGCGGGGGTTTTGCGGAGGCAGACTGATTGACATATTGCTAGTTCGGTGGCTTCATAACGCAACCTGCCCTGTTGGAGCTGGTGCACACCTATAAGAAACACTTGCACACAATGGAAGGGCGGGATTTTACGGAAAATCATTTTACGTCATCCGAATAAAAAACGTATTGATGTGGAAAGAAAGGACCGTGAAACAGTCATCAGGAATAGGATAAATGTCACCAAATGAAGGTTTCACGGCTTGCAAGGTCACGCTTTTGAGAGGGATAAAAAACTAGCGAAGCTTGCACTCAGCTTGAACCACATGGCAGCGGCAGGATTTCTTTCTACTTGAGCACTGAAGAACGCACCTCAAGGCATTGTAGAAATTTGAATTTTCCTATATTCATGTTCCGTCGTCGCTTAGTATTGTGCTAGTAGTAGCAATCGTCATGATACAACGGGGAATATTTTCATCCAGCAATCGTCATATGCATACTTATGGTCATGTTCCTCATTCCGGTAGCGCTTGACGACAGCTAGGGCGCAGTGGCAGCATTTAGGTGCACGATGCATGCACTGCGTTCCTGGAGCCAAGTCCAGGTTCTGTGAAGCAGGTATTGCGCGAGCTGTGGCGTTGCAGTTGCTGGACAATGAGATGCGTTGCTATGTATTTTCACCTCTTTTCTTTTTTTTCTGAAGCCACTGTAACAACCGTGGAAGCTGGACTGTCGCATCGAGGCACGCGCTCACGAGAGCTCGGAATTTTCACCTCCGGGGTGTTTTTTGCCAGTTTGTTTTTCTTAATAAACCAACTGTGCGTGCTGGAAACGGTCGGCAGTCACCGCAAGACGCGCGATCACGAGGGCTTAGCGTTTACTTAGCATTTTTAACGCATGATGCGTTACGCGATCCTCAGTACGGCCAGCTACAAACAGGTCCGCTGTTGAAAAATCTATAAAAAATGGCGTTATTTTTAAACTTGAAGGAGGTGGCATTACGCCGACAGCGTACGCTTTGTCTTTGCGATCGTCTTTGAGCCCGCTAAGAGCACGCGGATGTGTGGCGTCTGCTTGCGGGAGCGTGAGAGAGTGAAATAAAAAATGGTGTCACAGCATTCAACTCCTCCGAATTTCCTTTGCATCCATCTCTCCAGTGTTATTATTTTTAACTACTGAATCAACGGGCAGATGCATTTCCGCCTTTAGGTGCTAGAACACGAATAGTTGCTTATGCAATAATCGGTGACTCCGTTTCGATGGCCTTGCACAAGCGAAATCGCAAAAGTGCTTCGCGCCGCAAGTTTGCTATTTGATCTACCACTGATGTTTCAGCATAAATTACATTTCTCCTGACATCCACATCACCTGGCCTCAGGAGTTTTTATTGCTTTATGCCAACGTATGGATCGTTATTTGATGGTGCGCAAACGTTCCAGGCATGCTTGCACTTTCCAGTACCGTCGGAGTGAGCTCCAGACAGTGGCTCACTCGATTTATATGTCGATCTTGTCCCTACCATCACGTGCCTGGAAGCAGGGCAACAGAAACCTACATCAGCTATGGCATCTCTTTGCCAGAAGAAAATGCCGGTGCATAATTGTGTTTGAGCAACCACAGGAAAAACATTAGGATCTGCGTCATATATGGCTTTCATTGATAATATCATCCGCGACGGCTGCTTGCTATCGCGTAGTAGAACTAAGCACGGCCTAATTCTCAAAATAGCCTTAAGAAGAAAAACCACTTGTAAGGCTTGATCTCAAACGCCAAATATCTATCTTTTTTTCAAGAACTGCTTTTGGTGCGTAGGCTATCTACCGGCAGCACAGCAGTTGGCGTTGTAAGTGTGCCGTAGAGAGCTTTCCAGTAGAGAGCTTGCTTTTGGTTAAAAACGAGACCTTATATCTGTAGAACCAGCGCTTTGCTTATCTTCTGACAAGTAGTTTGCCAATCGATCTGATGAATTCAGATTCATTACAAATCACGTCGTGTTTGCATGAAGAACATACAGTCGATGTGCGCTCGGATACAGATGGTATGCATTGGCAATACTAGTCAACCATTTCAAGCAACCTCTGGGCCTCCCTTGTGCCTTCTGGCTCTACGGAATTAACATATTGTCAGTGAGAGTGGGATTGGTGCTCACGCCTACATGGCTTATGATGGGAGCCGGGAATGGGGACGTGGGTTAGAGTTCCACGTCTTACTCACGCTAATAGCAACGTCTGAAACCTAGGGTACCCTTCAATTTTCTCTCAATAGTGCTCATTGGTGAATAAATGCTGGTCTTGCGGCTGACGCAGGAAGTCAGATGATGAGAAAAACATTAGGATGGAAGACAATAAAAGTGATAAAAAATGTTCGACCTGAAACAGCGGACGTGCAGCATCGCTGGGCACAACCCCATCCTGCTAATGAGGGTACACAGTAGTGTATAGCTTTAAAGGGAACGTGAAACAATTATTTCAACATTTTTCGAAATACTAAATGCTTGAAAAACGCGGTCAGCCAACACATCCAGTACTAAATTAGGGTGTTGCGAAGTACCTCAGCGTAGAATTACGGCTCTATGGCCATCAGATAACTTAGAAATTCGCTCAAAACATTTTTGGCCTTTCCAGGTCTTGGCGTTCTGCGACGGCTAGAATTACGTCATTCCAGTGGTGTAACGGCTATGGCCGGCTTTCCCTCAGTTTCAGCAATGAACGCCTTCGATAGGCACTTTGTAAAGAAAGCCAGAAAAGCCGAGCAGAAACGGATGGCATATCTGCGGCGACGAGCACATCCCGTCGGGCTGCACCGTGCTGGCGATAACAATAGCATTCACAGTGCTTCAAGACGCGAAGGAAAGGGTTAAAGCGTTGCTTGGAGATGTGGCAAAGCCCCTTTAAAATGGCGGTAGCGAAAATTGAATGCGGACCTCGTAATACACCGTAATTCGCTCTGATGGGACAGTGTCTGCCCTGTGCACCAAGGCCAAACGAAAATCCGATCTATACAGCGTGGTTAGAAGGCTGGTAGTTGCACTACCCTAGTCCAAAGTTTTTTCTGTTCCAGACGAAGAAGCAGTGCTGGTTTTCTTGTTTCGGAATGTCAACACTGAAGCCACCGACAATAAACGCTGGTTTCATTTTCTTGCCTGATTAATGCCATGGAATTTTACATAGAGTTCTCAGTGCGGGTTTTGATGTGCAATGCTTGTCAATTTGTGCCAATTTTGAAACACGGGCCAAATGGAAATGGCTGGGATAGGGCTAGCCAATAAACACCGGCAGGCGTGGATTGCTTTTGGTATTGGCGCTCTGGAAGTCTTGGCACCATGCAGAAATGTAAAAAAAATTTCCCAATGGTAAGTGTTGGGCAACATACCAATGCGGTGCTGTTGTCCCCTGTTTGTGTATTGCGCTTTGTGTGCATTTGCATTGCCAAGCAATGAAAAAAATTTGGTTAAAAGATTTGGCCAACCAACGCTTGTGGGTTGGGTTGGGGTTGGTCTTACTCTAAGCAGCCGTGATACTCTGCCCACCGACGAGTTGAGCAAGTCAATCCCACTGTACATGAAGCAGTGGGTAACTTCGTTTGACCTCCAAGCCTAACGTTATGTCTAATTTCAGAAAAACACCGGAAACGTTTTCGTCAATACAGCAATATCAGATTCACGGGTCTTGAAGCCGCGAGTACCTTTAAACGCTGTTATTCCAAGGACGTTTCCTCAGGCCTGGTTTAATGAATGTTACGGGAAAGTGGTAGCAATTAAGTTGAACGTGTATGGGGTGCGTTGTGGGGATTGAATTCTCTGGACGTTCTCACTCGCGTGTGGACGCCAAAAAAAATGCCAGTGCTAGTACAGGAGCACTGTGCTGTTAAAGCGATCAATTCTCTAACCATTGGCGTAGCACTCCATTTGGTAGCCTCTCTTACGTGTGGTGAACAATGCTGGAATGTGCTAATCACCCACACACCCCTTCATCTTTTTGTAGTGTGTCTTAGAGTTCCGGTGGCTATGAGTATTTTACATCGCCAAACCAACCCAGTGAACTGCTGGATTTAGCTCTTATATTTTCTTAACTTTAGACGGAGACAAAAAATTTGGGACGGCCACGTGCAAAATTAAATTCATGTAAGTAACAGTACTTTCTTTTATCCCACCGCGGTGGCGCAAAGGCAAAGCCGTTGTCTTCCTGAATGCAAGCACGCATGTTCGATTCCAGGCCGCGGCAGTCGCTTTTTTCTTCGAGACGAAGCGCAAACATGCCCGTGTGCTCAAGATTTCGGCACACGCTAAAGATTCCAAGGTGGTCAAAATTAATTCGGGGCCCTACATTAGGGCGTGCTTCATCGCATGTGTAGCGTCGGCGCGTTATACCTCATAAATCTTAACCTATTTCAAAAAAGAAAACTCAATTCCTATTTACAGGGCCAGTGCTCCTCCTGGAAATAAATTTCCATACAATAAGTGAATGGATACAATTTTTATTTCTAACCGAGCAAATTTGACCAGAAAAAACTACCAGACGCTTGTATCATAGCTTGTAAAAATCGGAACTTCAAGCACGTGAAATGAAATGGTTATACACCTCTAATAAGTATTCAAAAGTTTCATTTAGCCAAATATAGGCGTAAATACCATCGCTTAGGCATACATAGGTCCAGTTGATGATTCCTTGATAACGCAGTGAAGGACAACTTTTCACATCGAAGCTGTTCAATATTTCTTGTGTCCGGGCCAACAGCTAGCGAGAACTCCACTAATTTTTGAAAAGTATAAATTATGTAGCCCACGCTCACAACAAATACCAAATACGTGTACGTCCGTAATTGCGCAACGTCCACGATGGTTTGTTTTTTTCTTTCCTGCCTAGATTGTTTATAGCCCTTTTCTTCTTTAATCCCGAATTTTCAGCAGAGAAGCATGTGGGTGATCGTAAACGCATGAAAACCTCTCTGCTCTCTCCGTCTCTCTGGTTCTTCAATAACGAGCAGTTCCTCTCATGCACTTTTTCGCCACTCGGAGAACCGGATATGCGAAAAATGCTAGCCAAAGAGGATGGCAGTAACCCATCGGGAAGGTGTTTAGACAGGACCCGGGAAGTGAACCTCCGACCTTTAGGCCGGAAAACCAGCCACTGGGCCACCCCGAAGAATCGAGGAGTACTGGGTTAGCAGCGGCGGGGAACCATAACTTGTGCAGCCATTTAGAAAGAAACAACGATTGCGGTCGTCGGTAACTAACTAGGGTCCCTCGCGTTACGAAACCGGTGAACATTCGGTTTAGCTATCAAAATTGGCGTTGGAATTCCGCTGAGTTGAAGTGGACCTTGGCAACAAACCTAGCCAATTTGAGTATCGGACATCAGGGGGGTGGATTGTGGACATCGGTTTAACTAGTTTTCAAGGAGCAAGCTTCGCGTTTTAGCCATCTTTCTCTTAAGAAAGGAGGCAGACTTCAGAAAAGCAATGTTAAGGCTAGTGAAGGCCCTCAGGTCTGAAGTTTCCTGAGTTTTCACATGTTTATTGCGCTGTTGGCCAATCCTTTAAGAGCGAAAATATTTAGGCAATGTTTAGACATGAAATATATATTATTACCAGATGCAAGACATTTCAAAATTATAGTATTTCGGAGAATATTGTGTTTGTTTACTTTCCCGAAAAAGGGACAGTTCCAGCTTTCTTTCCAAATAAATAATACTGCCTTGAAGGAAGTTGTGAAGTTTCAGTACCCCAATTTAATATACAGGTAGAATAAACTAGAGAAAAGAGTGCACTATATTTGTGGCAGCGATGAAGTATATCATTAATATTTGGGAGGACTCACAAGGTAGCGAAGAACGAAGCAACACGTCTGGCATACAAAACTATTGCAATGCTGCTAGCTGACTCGGCAACCACTGCCCTGGTCCTATAGACTGAAAACAGCGTTGAAGCGAATGTGTCCAGTAAGTAGCCCCTAAATTGCTTTTCGACAGCTATGCCAAGCGCAGTGGGTACTAAAACTTCGGCAGAACTGAGAACTTATGACTGTAAACCAAAAACAAAAATTAGTAGTTGCTTATCTCGATTTTGCCAGGATATACGTAGCATGAGCTAAAGTTCAGCTGGTTATTCGTAGCTTTCCTGGTTGTGTAAGATTAGCTTGATTATCATGCTTTCTGCTTCTCAATGACACACCCACGGAATACGCACTGTGGGACACTTGTATATTTATCAAGCGGCTCCGGCGCACCGCCACCAATCGCACAAGAACTAAGATGGTTGCGCAGGCGCACGCCGGTGTTGCTGTGACGCAAGAGTGATCGTTTCCACACCCCGCCACCCCTCGCATGATCATCAAGTGGACCAGGCCGCCACGTGCGGAACGGAGGTCTGCGAAGACGCTTGGCGCGTGGGGTGTGTGAGAGACACCGGACAGCTAACAACGTTCTGTTCTGTGCGCCGTGTCACGTCACTGCTCCTCGCGCATGCGCATCGCGGTTCTCCAGGAACCACGCGAAAATGCTCAACCTCGGTCAGTGTAGCTCACGCTACAAAAAAAGTTATCAGCCTAACTCATCTCGAGCTTCCTCAAGTTTTTGCGTGAACTTTTATGCACCTTAGCAGGTGTATACTTAAAGCAGAAGAAAATACAGTTTCAGGGACTTTCTGGCATGTATACTTACCTATCTTTTTTTGCTGCAGACAGGGGTACAACATGTCCTCAGATAGAAATAAACCGACGAATGCCTAAAGTTCGCGCTAATATTCGCCGTTTGTTTTTTTTTGCAACTTCAGCAAACTTGGGCTTAAATATTCCTGAGGTGTTTTCAAAATAATCGCCATTGCATTACAAGGGCCAGTGCTTTGGCAGTTTTCATTATGGGTGTATCAGTTGCGCGATTCTTTTCCGACCATGTCGGTACATGCTGTGGGGCTGGTTTAACAAAAATCCTCGTCATCGCAGCATACTTACAAACCAAAGCGTGGATTCAACATACAAAGGCACAATTTGTAATGGAAGGTAAAACAACCACAACACTGCGTAAGTGAAGTCTTCCCGTGCTTCCGATTCTCCTGGTTGTTGTAGTGCAGCTTTGTATTATAGGCGGTTGTCATCCTTGTTCCTAAAATGTAAGAATATATTTTCAGAAAACACATATAACTTAGCAATACTATCTAGTTAAAGACGTTTTAGTACCAATTGTTTATTTTTAATACTCAGATGCAACAACCCCCTCTGTGAAAACATCATCCGGCTACACTTCCAAGTAGGAGACTGGTTAACATGGCTAGTTGTAAAAACGATGTACCCAGTGCAAGACACATCAACTGCTACGCATCTCGAAATATTGAAACTGCGTTGCAAGCTGTCATGGCTCAGTTCCGGGATTTTGTACGGAGACAACCAGAACACCCGTGAAAATAATAACAACGCAACACGGGTGGTCGTCTGCAAACAAAGATACGAAGAATAGGAAAGATAGCCTTTTGTCTGAAACGACAGCTAGATGGAGCGGCTCTAATCCGATTGTGAACTGTACAGCGCCTGGCCCTGAAGCGCCAGGTATAGAAGATATAGCTTAATCCGAGAAAGGAGGGAGGCGACCTTCTTCAAGAATACGTCCACGACTTGTTCCACTGAGCCTAAGACAGACTGTCGTCGGCAAGCCGGCGAGGAGCTGTCAGTTGCAGAGGGAGACGGCGAAGCATTTGGGGCTGATGGTGGACAGCTTTGAGGCTTCACGGACTCGGTGGATTAGAGTCAGGGGTGCGTGGCGAAAACAACAGGCGCAGTAAAATAACAGCCAAACATAATCTTAGTTAGAAAAATCCAAAACGTCTGTGCTAGCGGGACAATACACACCGGAGAAAGATAAAAGAAAACAGCGAAACAACTTATTTGAAATTGCTAAGAAAGATGCCTGGGACCTGTTCACTGTGCTTCGGAAAAAATGAATGCAATTGGTCTTTGTTTATTATTGACAGGACCAAGAAATACACGCAATCAGAAAGCGCGCAATAGAAACTGGTGGTGTTCCGCATTATTTTCGAAATTTTGTCGACTAACGTTAGGAACACAGCAGTATTATACTAATATCACAATTTTCTTTCCGAACTTTACACACACTGACTTTTACCTCTTCATAGGTCAGGCAGATTTAATCAAACACACGTAGCACTACGGTAGAGCAGCCGCATAACCATCAATTTGCCACACTTTATGCACACGACTGCAAGCGGTAGCGCGCAAGAGCGGGCGGAAAAGTTTGTGTGTGCGCTTTTATGCACGTGCGTTTTGTTTGTTTGTTTGCCGCATACGTGCGTGCGTGCGTGCCTGCGTGCCTGCGCGTGCGCGTGGTCGTGTGCGCGAGAAAGTTCGTGTGTGCATATGTGCGCATGGGTGCGTGCGATTTATCCACTTCACTGCAGAATTGACCGCAATATAATTTTTATTAATTTGTTGTTATTTTTGTAAGGAATATTCCTAATAAGACAAGATATAAAACCGCTCAAGATCACACCACAGCGACATGACATGACATGACAAAGACTTTATTCAATCGCCTGCAGTAGGCACCCCGTTGCCGGGATACCTAGACGCGGCCTAACGTCGGTCCTGTCTGGACCCTCTACTCGTCAGCGTCCTCGCTACTCGCCCCCAGGCTAGTCGCCGTTACCCAGAGGGGTGGCTGACGCCTCGCAGCTTTCACTCGGCCGCTGTCTTTGGAGGGCCTCCAGGATCTGCTGGACGGCCAGGAGTTGGTCTTCCTTGTTATAGCTCCGCGCCGAGTGCCATTGTTCACGCCGAAACTAGTACGCGAACGCCACCCGCCAACTTTACTCTAACGAACATAGAAAGTTGCTTGTGAGGGTGCAAGCTCCCAAAGTACAGAAAGACAAACGGTGTATTGAACGGTGGATTTATCTACCTAGCCATAATACTCACTAATATATCCAAAACGTCTGCTGTCTGAATATCACAGCAAATGAAAAACGAGGGTAAATAAACTTCATGAAAGCTTTTAGCTAGCACATGTAATAAAGATTTTTACCATGGGTAACTCCTGCACGCTCGGACGGGTTTGCTACAATTTGGGCGCATTGCTTTAATAATTACGTTTCCGCTTCACGGAACATAGCTGAAGGGGTCTTACTGGAAACGTAGCAGGACACTTTGTAGAAATACGTGCCCCTGCATTAAAAGCCGCTGGAAAAGCGCGGCCCAGATTGGCGTGACGGTTCCACATTTATATTTTTAGAGAAATGCTCCTCTCGGCTGTTGACTTTAGGCTAAAAAATCATTCTTTGATTTTCTGTGAACTCCCGCGAATCTTCCGTCTTTGAGGATCTGTTCGAACATTAGGCCACTCGCTGAAACGCGATGGAAACCCTGTCATCCAGTGTGCACCAAATGTTGCACCATCCGGTGGACAAAACTCCTCGCCCGTCTATGCCAGCACTCCCAACCATGTTCGTCATGTTACCAGCCGACGGAACATATTGCATCCGAAGTAATACTCTTTCTTGTTCCCACCCCTCTTATTTTCATAAGCGACCTAGAGGTATTCCTTCAATGCCTGGAGACATTTGGTTATCCTTATTTGTTCCGTGTTCAATTATTTATTTATATCGCTTTTAGCGTAGGTTCTCTACTTTTAGTAGCAGTGTGTCATACTAACGTAATCAAAAATACGGCGGAAATGAAAAGAAATAACAATAAACGTCATCCAATAATAAATCGAGTAGCTTATGTCTTGTTTTCAGGCTCGTGCTCGAGTGATGAAATATTAGAGCACTTAGGCAAGTGTCTAGGCAGAGGCTCCAGCTGATACCTATGATCCAGCAGAAAAAAATTTTGGTAACAGTGTGTTCTACATAAGTCGCTTACGTCATTCAGCTGACGGTATCGCCTGTTCAGAGAACTACACGTTATCACATATGAGCTTGTTTTCACCTAAAATTCTTGCTGATAAAGCAAATAGAACCTTTTAAATGGTTCTGGATAGCCCTAACTTCTGGGCTTTCTAAATTTGCTGATTTTAAAGAGCAGAAGAAAAACTCATATAAGGCAATATGTATATGTCTGTTTTCTGAGCTGAGATGGCCACCCTTACAGTACCGTGAAGCTCTGGCTGCCTTCTGAGCCATTTTTGCCGTTCTACGCCGCCCTACCAAAGCTTATCTGGACATCAGGGCTCTCGACGGTTCACTGATTCAAATTATTTAAAGGCCATGTCACCATACAGAGGGTTGCGTTTTCGCGGCCGCATGGTCTGCATTTGTTTGGAGAGTGTATTGTTCGGTATATCGTGCGTAGGAGGTTAGAGCAGGGGTTTGTTTTTGCATCAGTGCTGAATATCAATTGGGGTGGGGTCAGCTTAGAGGACCTGACATATGCTTTGATTTGGGCCCTTGTTTCCAATCTTCTCGCTCACAAAAGTAAAAGAATAATCAAAAGCAGCTTGGCTCAACCCGAAAGCTGCCGATTGCGGAGCAGTGATTCGCCAGAGGGGCTGTGGTGCCCTGTCTTTGACTAGTTTCCTTATCAGCCTGGCATTGATACCAAACTTAGTCAAGAGAGGGTGCCGCAGGACATAAAACACCTGTAACGAAGGACTGAATTGCTTTTTAATTCATTAGGGGTAATAATGCCAAAATTCAAGACTTTTTACTCATTTTATATTAGGGTGTATTTCTTTCTTTATTTCAATACCTTCAATGACCGGAGGGCGCTACAGAAGGCAGTGTTTAAGTTGGAAGTATACAAAACAGTTGTACACGGAGAGATTAGACAGGTTACACTAGAAATTAACGGTTATTCTGGCTAGTCAATGAGCGGAAGCGTTTCATTCGGCTAGGTGAATATCAAGAAAGACTGGTCGCGCTGCTCATTGTGAAGCGGGCGTGGTCGAGCTTGGCGGTTCGTTTGACGGCCGATCATCTTACTGAGAGTGATTATAAATCAATTGTGACTCTGGCTAGTCAATGAGCAAACGCGGTTTAAACGGTTGGGTAAAAATTAATAAAGGCGATCGGACTAATACTCTAGTTACACGGTTAAGCGAACCACGGTTAGACTAAACCGCAGTTTGCTGCGTTGCACGACAGACGAAACTGCGGTTACCCCGCTACCATGCTTAATGCACACTGAGCTTGGCCACCTCAGTTCGGTCACGCTAACCACAGTTCCCGCAGCCGCAGTGCTCAAAATCGCACAAGTCAGTTGGGACGCAAGTTGCGGCGCATCAGCGGACGGGAAAAAAAATCACCTGGCGTTCAAAGGAGACGAAGGTTCTCAAATAGTTGGCGCCCCAAAGCTGCCCCTAAGAGGCGCTTGCGTTATTTGCGTCGCTCTCGCAGTAAGCGCGACTGCCAGTTAGCAGCGGCTCGTTTCCCGATCCACCCGATCAACTACACCAAAAGCCGTTCTAAATTTGTCAATTCCGCACGTCGTTCGCCAAAGCAGGCAATCCTGGTGCGTTTTCAGCACTCGAAAACGATCGGCGCGTACGCCGGCCATGCCTGCAAACATGCCGGTGCGCCTGCCCGCACGACACTGAAACCGGCTCGAACCGGCGCACACCATGGCAGCAACAGCTTATCGCCGCTCTTCGAAATCAATCTGATCGCGTAAAAGAACTTCCACATGCGAGAAAGTGGATGTTAATGTGGTGAAAACTTGTGCTATGGATTATAATTCACAGTTGTAGAGATAGCGGCGGTCAAATATCCACCGCGATGCTAAGCCTGAAGTTCCCAACACCGAGCAAAAGCGAGAAAACCAAGCCGGTTGCGAGATGTTGTGGAAGCCCCTCTTGCCGCGCGCGCGTGCGTTGCGTTTGGGTCTGAAGCGACTGTTTTAACAATAGTTCCTTTTGTGAACACTGCTTCCATTTTGTTGTTGTTGTCAAGTTAAAAGTGTGTAATTTATTTTTGTTACGCTCACAATTAAGTGTCCGTGGTCACCACACTTTGAATTTCGCGTGTAACAGCCAAAACCGCAGTTTGCCATAGCCGCGGTTAGAGT
Organism: Haemaphysalis longicornis; assembly: GCA_013339765.2. Classification (NCBI taxonomy): domain Eukaryota; kingdom Metazoa; phylum Arthropoda; class Arachnida; order Ixodida; family Ixodidae; genus Haemaphysalis; species Haemaphysalis longicornis. The sequence continues at coordinate 158,726,545 of CM023449.1, read as the reverse complement.
TTAGTAACCACGGTCAGACTTTATTGCGGTTACTTCTGCCAGGTCTCCATACAAACTCGGTTGGCTTCACATCGGTGGGCATGGCAAGAAGAATCTGCAGCCGGACCAACGAGACGCCCAAGGTGAGCGGACCTCCTTACCGTCAACTATAATTTAGAGCTTAAGGGCAAGGCTACGCGAGGCAACAGCGTGAGGATGGAGGTCATTCGGGCGTCCCGCATGCCGAGCATGCCTGCAGACGAGATCACGATCGTGCTTAGGCCCCGCAGCGGCTAGACATGCGCGAGGAGGAAGGGGGCAGCGTGCGTAGCGGCGGCTGTCATGGCGGCAGCAGGCATTGAGAAGACGGAGCGGGCCGATGACATGGCGTGCCCAACTACCAACAGAACATTATGGTGATCAGTACACCGAAACGCAGAACGAGCCGAAAAGTACGTCCGAGTGGAGAGAAAGGAAATCGAGGTCCAGGGAACCCAAGTACGAGTCAAACGCGATGGGACGGCCGCACACGGCACGGTCAAAGGAGTCATCAAGGGAATACCAACGCAAGACAGCGAGGCAGAGATCTTAGAGCAAATATTGACCAAGCACAACCCAACGGCGGTAGGGGCCAAACGCATCGGCACGTCGATGACGGTCATCGTTTTCGCCTTCGAAAGCGAAAAGGTACCAAGGTACACGTTAGGTACGGGGCAACGCTAAACCAGCGTAGCCTGTACAGGAACAAATCGAGGTGTGCAAACGCTGCGGGAATGTGGCCATCGCAGTGACGTTGTCCCACACGAACGCAAAAGTCTGCCTGGGGCTCGGCACGCAAGCAACCCAAGAGAAGACCACAAATGCGTCCCCAAGTGCAAGCTATGCGGCGAGGGCCACCCCACTGGAGACAAGGCCTGTGAGCGAGATTCAAGATCCCGTTCGTTGTTCGAAGACGAAGATGGGAAGAAGAAAGAGAAACACCGAGGAACAGCGGAGGCAGCGCGTGCTCTCGCCAGCCTCCTTCCCCAGCTGGGCGATGTGACGTCACGTGGCGCGGGGGGATCACGCCATGCATCGCGCAGCGCATCACGTCACGCATCGCGGAGTGCGTCACTACGCCCGACGTCACAGCCGCGTCACTCCTCTCTCAGCACCTCGCACGGCGGTCAACAACCGCGAGAAGGAGTGAGCTGGGCTAACGCCACGAAGGGAGAGAACAATTTGGCGACGAACGGGCACAAGTATGGCGGCAACCAATGCTGCGAGCAACTGAGAATGGCCAACGAGTCAATGGCGAAAAAAGCTTGCAGAAATGGAAAAGAGGCTCTGGAACCTACAAATGCAGTTACAGCAGCAGCAACAGCAACAACAAGAAAGAAGAATCGAACGGGGTCAACGACCGTGACATCAGGAACCACTTCGGAAGCAGAAGCAAGCACCGACGCCAGCAGCAGCAAGAGCAACAGAGTCGCGAGAAGAAGCAACAGCAGCAGAAAGGAACAAGTAGATCAGAACCAAAGAAAGAAGCAACGGCAATGGAAATCGCAGGGAGGAAGAAGAAGAACGAAGAAGCACCAAATAAGCGAGCAAGACCATCAACGAAGAAAAACTACGACGCCCAGATCGAGGAGCTCAACAGCCACAGGTCAACACCTCTCGCCACGGTCGCAACCTGACGGTCACGGTCAACAACCTAGCGACAGCGACAGAGCAACGGTTCGCAAGGCTAGAAGAGATGATCTCCACGTTGGTGGTGTCCCATAGGAACCTAGCGAGCATTTCGAGCTCGCAGAGCAAACGCAGAAATCATGGTACGCAGCCCTATATTCGCGGCACAGTTCGCCAACCAACCGTACCTCAAGAACAAGCGCAGCAACCAGCAGTACAACAACCATGCCAAGGCAGTCTCATCGCGCAATAAGGCCGGGAGCGGAATCACTCACGATCTGGCAATAGAACTGCCAAAGCCTCGGAAACAAGAATACGGTACACAGCAACACATTCGAAAAACTCGTCAAGGAAAAGACATCATCATGCTGCAAGAAACGGTGGTGCAGAACCCGACACTGGCGGGGTACAGAGCCTACGCCGACTAGTCTGGTCGACGTGGGATTTGTACCTTCGTGCGAAAGGAACTGACCGCGATAGAGCGACAACTGAACAACGGAAAAAGACTAAATACGAACACGTCGCGTCGAGGTCGCACCGGGCAAGAACTGCAGGCAGGGGCTGTACGTGGTGAACGTCTACAGCAACCCGAAAGACTACAGCCAGAAATTCAAGACCTTGCTGAGGGCAGCGAGTAATCTGGCCAAGAGAACCACGCTGGTGGTGGGGGGTGACTTCAATGCACCACACCACTCGTGGGGTACAACAGAGACACCGCCAAGGGTAAAGACCTGATGTACGAAGCGACGGAACAAGAATACACCCTGATCACGAACCCCAAGCAACCTACGCGCACGGGCCTCACGTCGACTCAACGGGACACCACGCCGGACCTAACCTTCATCAAGAACGGAGGAGAGGTTACGTGGCGCAACAACAGAGAAGATCTGGGGAGCGATCATTACATACTAGAGATCGAACTGGCAGGCACAGGCGGATGCGAAAGATCGAACACAAATGGACTGACTGGGGCGCCTTCCGCAAGCAGAGAAGAGACGACCCCGGAAGGCTCGACATCGAAGACATTGAAGCATGGACGACGAAGCTGAAGAAGGAAGTCTTGGAAAAGCGACCAAGAAGATCGAGACCAGCGACGACATTACATGCGTAGACAGCCGACTGGCGCACCTCATCGAAGCGAAGAAGTCCATCAAGGAGCGCTGGAAGAAGCAGCGATGAAACAGGAAGCTACGAAAGAAAGTGGCGGAGCTAAATCGAGCGATTGAAAACACAGCGCGTTCCTCTGCAGACAGCAGTGGGACGAGGTGTGCAACCGCATCGACGGCAGCCTCCACCAGGGCAGGCCTGGTCTTGATCAGACACTTGCTCGACGAGACAAAAACTAAATCGTTCCAGCAGAACCGCATGGCGCAGGTCATGCGCGAAGCCGAGAAGGACCTGGCAGAGCTGAGCTCATCAAGAAGCTGAGCGCCAAGTATCTACCACAGACGACGGCCGAACAACACCCAGGATACGCGGGGACCCCCAACGCCAGGCTGGACTGGGACATCTCGACGGCCGAGGTTGCAAAGACCTTGCGGTAGCTGAACACCAGGTCGGCAGCAGGACCAGACGGAGTCTCGAACAAGGCTCTGAGAACCTCGACGACTCGTCGATCGAAGCGCTGACAAGATATTAAACAGATGCTGGCGAAGCGGCCGACTACCGAAACATGGGAGACAGCTAAAACGGTACTAATTCCAAAACCGAAGGAAAAACCACCGAGCATTGATAACCTGCGGCCCATCTCGCTAACATCGTGGTGTGGGGAAGGTCCTCAGCACTTGCGGCGAACAGGCGGTGCAGGACTTCCTCGAAGAAGAAGGGGCTGTATCCGGACTCAATGATCCGGTTCAGGAGAGGCTTGAGCACCAAAGACGCGATGCTACAACTGAAAAAAGAAATCATCGAGGACGATACAAGGGACAGCAAGGTGATACGGGGCTAGACCTGCAGAGCGCCTTCGACCGAGTGAGGCACTCGGCCATCCTGGCGCAAGTGTCAAGGCTCAACATGGGCAGGCGGAGTTACAAGTACATCAACGACTTCCTGTCGGGCCGCAAGTTGAGCTGCACGCGGGAGAGATAGATTTACCAGAACGAGGCGTAGGCAGCGTGGGAACACCTCAAGGGTCGGTGATCTCAACGCTGCTCTTTAATATTGCCATGATCCGAGTCGCCGAAGCGGTGTCGAGCGTCGAAGGCGTTCGACACACCATTTATGCAGACGACATCACACTATGGACGGCCGGTGGCACAGACGCAGGTATCGAGAGAAGGCTGCAGAAGGCGATCTCGGCCATCGAAGACCGGTTGGACGGAACGGGTCTGCAGTGTTCGCCGTCCAAGTCAGAGCTCCATACTCGCCTCGCAAGGTGGGTCGGCAGCCGCTGCCCCCAATGGAGTGCGATCGCCTGGAGCCGATCACAAAGACAGGCCAGCTAATCCCCGAAGTGCCGGAGATCAGGGTACTGGGCATGCTATCAACGGCACGGTAACAAGGAGAACTGATGAAAAAAAACTGGGCGCCAAAACGGCAAGTACCCTGCGGCTGCTCCGGCGCGTATCGACCAAAAAGATAGGCATGCGCGAAGAGGGGCTCGCGATACTGGTGCAGTCTTTCACGATCAGCCACGTGACATACACGGCGGTGTACCACAAGTGGACACAGACCGACAAGGCCAAGATCGACATTATGATCCGAAGAATGTATAAACGGGCACTAGGTCTAAACGAATGACGAACACGGAACGACTGCGCAACTGGGCGTCCACAACACGGTGGATGAGCTCATCGAGGCCAGCTATAAGCACAACGAGAACGGCTGGCAGCGACCAAGACGGGTAGAGCCATCTCGATACACTAGGCTACGGCTACCAGATTACGGGGAGGCAACTCCAGACATAGCCGAAAAAGGTGCGGGAGAAACGTGCGGGTGAGTCCCACTCCAAAGAACGTACATCAAGAGCACAATCGGGAACGGAAGCGGCCAGGGCAAGTACATAATCGAGCAGTACAGCGGTGCCCCGCGAACGGGTACGTGGATACGGCAGACAATAGAAAAGGAGATAAGCAGCGGTAACCGACAATTCGAGAACGCGGAAGTGGCCACGTCAGTGAGTACGCAAAGTGTTAGAGCAACCGAAGCAGAAGAAACCGCCATCGCCCTGGCAATGGACGAGCCGTGGTGCGACACCGGCCTGAGCGATTCGCTAGAAGCAGTCCGAAACTTGGCGAACGGCCGGATCAGTGAAAAGGCAGCCAAGATAATCGAGAAAATGGGTGTCCAAGAAGAAAGAAGAGTGGAGAAGAAATCAGATGGATCCCGGCCGAGCACGGGGTGAATGCTCACCGTACACAGCGACCACAACGAGACGGCCAACAAGGTGCGCGCGCGATAACACACCGCGCCCCCAGCGTGGAGAGTCGTCCCGAGTGGGCATGGTGGGTGGAGACCAAAGACAGACCCAGGGGTTACGGCGAAGCACTCAAGAACATACGGCTGATGAGAAGAGCGTATCCGGCGCCCCACCGGGCGCTGGGTTGCGAAGAGGCAACGTTTCTCGGAAGGCTACATTACGGCGTCGGTCGCGTCACCGGCAGCGTTACACCACATGTATCCCGACAAATACCCCAATGCCCAATGCGGCGTGTGTAAGAAAGGGACACCGACCGGTGGCACGTCATGTGGGATTTTGCCTCCGACCCAGACGGCGGAACTTTTGAACAATACCCGGCGGACCTCCAATGAGCCATTGAGTCAAACAACAAGACGGATCAAGCATGGGCCTCCCGCACGGTTCGTTGCGTGCAAGGCACGGGGCTACGAAAGGGGCTAGCTCCTAAGTCGGCCCAGTAAACAAAAGATGCGACGGTGGGCCACGTCGGTCGGGGGTCATAACAGACCAAGCCCTCTGCAGTTTATTGCAATAAAGTCATTTCCAGGCATTACCATTCATTTCCAGGTCACCCGGAACTCCAAGCCACTACCTCAACCACGCCCGCTTCACAACTAGCAGCGAGAGCAGTCTTTCTTGATATTTACCCAGCCGAATGAACCGCTTCCGCTCATTGACTAGCCAGAATAACCGTTAATTAGTGATCACCATTACGAACTACAGATGATCGGAACTCTGGCGAGGGATACGTCGGCCTTGGCTCTAGTGAGCGGTAGCGGAGTGGCCGGTTCAGTGCAAAATCAAGACCGACTGCTCTCACCGCGTCAATTGTAAAGTGGGCGCGAAGTTAGCTGTTGCGAAACGCTGGCATAACCACAAAAAAAAAAAGCATGACCGGGGGGGGGGGGGGGGGGGGAATCGAACGTGGTATAATAGCGCCATTATCCGAGGCAAACCTCTACACCAAATCTGGAGAGCTAAAATGGCGTCTACGGCGGAAAACGAAAAACTTAACGGAACGCCAAGCTTAAAAAAAAAAAGAAAGCACGTAACCGCGGGACGGAACACTAACCAAAGCCTAATTCAACTCGCGAATTGCAAAACACTTGCGATGACATACCAAGCGCTCCAGACCACTCGGCCACGGGGCGGGCTGTGCAGACCTTGGTAATATAAGATATATTGTATATTGTATAACCAGTTTACACTTTTATTTAGTTTTGACATTTCAGTTTCAACTTAGGCATTATCAAGCAGCTTAGGTGACTATTGTTGTATTGCGCTCGTACAGTGCGCATTCCCCAAGTTTCCACAATATATCACGTCTAGCAATTGCATTTCTTAGACGGAAAAGCGTTCGCAGATGCGTAGGCGTGCTCCTGACCGCTGTGCGTGTTCGTCGAGCGCAAAAAAAGTGCTTCCCGCACCCTAGTTTTACGCTGTACGGTGAAAATATCAGTTGATTTTATTTCCTTAGTACCTATATTGACTTCGCTGACTCTTCTACCGCCTTCAAGAGGCTTTATATTTTCCTTCTGGCGTACCAGTCAGCGAAGCGTCGCATGTGCGCTTATGCAGCGCTTGTGTGAAGCGACCTTGACTTGGAGCTAGATACAGTGTACAAACTAACCAAGTAAAGAAAGGCACATTCTTCCATTCACAAACGTGTCCAGGCTTCGTTTCAACTGAGCGAACGAATTGCGACGACCCGTCGGCGGCCGGCGTACGTAACGCTGGGCCGACTGATTCTGTCTGAAGGCCGGGGAGCCGTGCAGTAGCGCAGCCAATTGCGAGCTCGGCTCCTCCCGACGTCACACGAAAACTCCACAGTAAATGGGCGAGCGTAAGGAGAGGAGGACAGCATTTTTGAAGTAGTTTTTCTACTAAATAAAATCGCGTAAACGCGCCCAGAGTGGTCAAAACATGGCCTGGGGACTCCGGACTACAATTTGCGCTAGTTATCCCGCAATGTTTACATATCACTTCAGTGTCCCTTTAAGACAACTGCGTCGTCTTCGGTTTTGTGACAACATTCTTTGCCAGAGCTTCGCTATTAAAGCCATATTTGGTATAAAAATCTCACTCTGGAAGAACGGCGTAAGAGTGCTACGCATCACTACGAATTTGTCGAGATTTCTGCAGATTTTCGGGAAAGGTTATGCAATTTTCTATTGTGCAACCTGGAACGGTCTTTTGTTTCAGCGATTTTTTTGTTAATATAGTTAGTTTTTGGTATTTTCACACCCTGTCGTCTCTGCAACGACTGAATCTCCATCAGAGCAAGTAAACGAATAAACAAATAAATAAATAACGGCTCATTTCTTCGTCATTCGCATTCCTGAGTAAGGTTGCGAGTGCTGTCGTAAATTTTCCGCCCGAAAGTAAGCTCTTTCTGTGAGTTTTTCTTTGCTTATGCGGTTTTTAAAACATCTGTTTTATCTACCGTAGGTTCAGTACTGCAAATCGCATGTCGCACCACACCCATATCTTTATTTGACATAAGTAGTTGTTTTGTAAGTACACTATTTTAGTTTCTCATCTGAGGTTTTAATGCTGACAGGTCACCTGGAAACTTGCACGATGGTGAGTGGATGGGCATCTTATGGGCAAGAATTATCTGCTCCGTTGAAACAAAAAACCTGGCGTTGTGAGCCAGCCATGGTTTTTAAAAAATTAGCAGTGGCTTAGCTCGGCTATGCCAGGATTACGTAGCGTGGGCTAAGGTTCAGTTTGTTATTCTTCGGTTTCCTGGTTGTCGAAGATTAGCTAATTATCATGCTCACTGCTGCTAAAACGATATCTAATCCAATACAATCCAATTTATTTTCAATCCAATCCAATCTAATCGCTGTGGCGGCAGCTCCGTCGCGCCAGCTGCGCGCCGTGAGACGTCACTGCTTCTCGCGCATGCGCAGCATGGCGCTCCAGGAGCCACACGAAACTGCTCCACCTCGGGCAGTGTAGGCCACGCTACAAAAAATTAAAGCCGTTCCACTCAACGAGAAATCTGCCCAAGTGCAGAGCAGTGATTCGCCGTAACGGGCTATGGCACCGTCAGCCGCTCATTGCTACCACATCTCACGCTCTTCGCCTCCCTGTCTCATTCCGGTTTTGAGGAACTGAAGAGAGGTGAGTCCTATGCAATTCAAGTTTCCCGCCTTCACAGTGGCCGTGCGCCCCCTGCCTGGATCAGCCCGAGCGGCCGTTTTGCTCCTTTTGTGCTAGCTTTTCTTTCGCACATGCTGCAATATTACTGCGCAATTCTGAAGGTGTCGCTGTTTTTTCTTCCGCGGCCAATTTCTTTTCGCTTACTATGGTAAAAACCACCCAACGACCATCCTCAATTAATCAACGTGGCGACTGCCGGTTAAGTACATATATTTTGCCTCAAATATAGCTGCCGATTTTTTTACGCTAACTAACGGGGATATGTATGGCCAGTGCCAGCGATTCCTGGAGTTTCGAATGGTTGATCTTATATAAACTTCTTGTTCATATATCCCCACTAATTTTGGCTGGATGGCTGCGTCGATTCTAAAACGGGTAGTTCTCGAAGCCCCTGCCTGGGTGTGTAACCCACGGGGCTCTGTTTGGGTCCGTTACGCCTCATCAGTGCGGTGGTTAGGTAGCGCGGCAGGGGACACGCTACGGCAAAAAGCTGGGCACCAGAAATTCCCCGTACCTAAAACCCGCGCGCCATCGAAGCAACGACGAGGCAATACCCAAGCGACAGACAGTGACGTAAAACTCACTTAGCCGGTATTTTGAACTGACGCGACACGGGTTAGCGCGCTTTCGTTGCTCTGTGTATATCAACCTGTATATACCGAAGAGAAGAAATGAAACACAGGGGAAGAGTGAGCCGCTTTTCGGTAAGACATGGTTTTAAATTGTTCGAGTGCTCGAAATAAACCCCAAGATGAATGCCACGCCTCTTGTCACTTCAAGGGAAGCGCACTGCGGTCACATTGGGAGAAATGCGACAGGCTTAAGTGTCTCGACCAAAGCTTTCGTTTTTCATGTCTTGTATTAGTTTGATCTTTCTTTATAAACTGTTTCCGAATGCTCCATATTTTGCCCGCTATTTTACATATAATTACGAGATAAAGTTGCATTTATTTTACAGCGTTTGAAATATGTGAACTGCGCCTGAATACGTAATTACACAATGACGCTTATGTGTTGCCGTGGAGAAAAAACATGTTTTTCTTCGGGCAATGCCTCAATCCTCGCCCCCACGCCCACCAGTCGTCCTGACCACTCGTACTTTTTCGCCGTCATGCTCACCGCTAGTAGTCACCACTCTGCCTCACTCGCTCTCACGCTCACCCCTCGCCGTGACCACTGCAACCACTCACTCGCGCTTACGCTTACCACTCGCCATCACCACTCGTACTTACTCGCACTCACCCCTCGGCCTCACCACTCGCACGCAGTCGCGCTGGCACTCAACACTCGCCGTTACACTCGCACGCAAGTGTGCGCACCCGTTTCTTCATGAGTAATGAAACAGGAAAATATCAGTGCATTACAGTGGCAGAAGTCCATCAAAATCGCATTCCTAACTAAACACGCCACCAGAGGCTTCATTCCACGGTGCCCCATAGCAGGAGTGGAGGGACGACCTATTCCCGAGCTAAACGCAATCGTGCTATCAACAACCATCACAGCGAGAGGTTTTGCGACGAATAGCCAACAGCAAATACAAGCGGAAGAGTCGCGCTAACCGCGGTAAGTTCCGCAAATCGCGCGATTATGGCGAGTTTGCACGCCCCTCGTCTGTAGTGAGCGGCGCTCAGCACTGGCGAGTGACGAGTGCTGAGCACCGCTCACCACTCGCCAGTGGTGAGCGGCGGTGATGGTCAGTGGCGCTCGCACTCGCCAGTTTTTGAGCCCGGCTTCCCACAGGTCCATGGCTCTCTCACTCGTGAGTGGTGAGTGGGGCCCGCCGTGAGGTACGCTCGCCCACGCAAGTGCTAAGCGGGGCTCACTGCCAGTGACGCTCGAAGTCACTCGCACTCGCACTGGCCAGTCCAAAATGATGGTGAGGCTTGGTGAGTGACGGGTGTGCGAGTGCAGTCGTGAGGGAGCCTGCTACCTATGCCTTGCAGCGGCTTCCGCTATGACTTGTCTTTTTCATTTCGAGCAAGTGTTGCCCCGAGTACGGCGTGGGCTACAGTTTTTTTAAGTGCGAATGCACTTTATAAGCGACCCTGAATTCCGTTGACCGCCGTCCGTCCACATAGCAACAGCTGCGGGTGCGCGCGCTCCTCGTCTTCCTTGGCAACGGGGGGAGATGGCACATACCCACGTGGGGGATTGGCCAGGAATCTCCTCGTCTTCCTTGGCAACGGGGGGAGATGGGCGCGCGCTGCCTGGCCGCTGACATGGCACATACCCACGTGGGGGATTGGCCAGGAATCGGGCGTGAAAAGGGCTAATGCACCCGCTTAAAGGAGTACTGACACGAAATTTCAAAGCTGAGATCCGCTCTAGCAATCAAGTACAACGACAACACAAATAGGTGTCTGTGAATAAATGCATCTTTCTTTCTTTGTAGTTGTGTGTGTGTGTGTGATCTCTCTTTCGCGAACATTACCGAACCGCGCAAATTCAACTCGTGCATTCGCAATTTCACATTCTTCCCCTCGGGGAAATGCGGGGCAATTTTTTTGGCCAATCTTGGACACTTTTCATGAGTAGGTATGCTTGGTTCGACATCTTGAGGCTGTGGCTTGACAATTGAACGCCGGGGATGCTGCGCTGCTACCGCGAGCAACGGACACACGTGTGCTTGGCAGTTTATCGTATATTTACGGCCGGGTGGTCGCTGCAATCTTTGCAAATCTCCCTAAGTGGCTATGCATGGCTACACAAACGTGCGCGGGGGACGATGGGTGGTCCTCGCGAGGCACGCAAACACAAGTGTTCGGATTTTTTTGTTTTTCTTAACTGCCGGGTGGTCACCACAGGGCATTCGCTCACGTGCTCTCATCATTTTCTTGGTTTTCCGAACTGCGCACCTGCTTAAATTACGATTTGCTCAACAGATGCGCTCTTAAAAATCCCATTTAATCAGGCCACGCGCAGTGCATTTATATCATTACCTACATGTTATTAATCTATGCGAGTATTTTACCGCAGGTGTGTGTTACGCTAGGTTTCGGTGTGTTTTTCGAGGCCATCATGTCAAAACTCGCCAGCCTACGCGTTTCTTTGTAGGAGCGAGTCATTCCATAGAACGCTCTTTGATTTGGCACTAGTAAAAAGAACAAACATCGGCGCAGAGCAGACGAAAGAGGTGGAAGTCATTCAACAGCTTAAGGCGGAAGCGCTTGGCGAGGCAAGTCGTCCCCAGAGGGCACAAGAGAAAGCTCTTTTAAAACGCCTAGCGGAAGCACAGCACCTCTTGAGTTCAATACGCAATTGAAGCTTTCGCGTTCCAAAGCTTTAGAAAGTGCTTCGGTTTCCCCGGACAATGGTTTAGTTGCCATGAAACTACACCAGCGGTTATGTTCCGTGATTGTTATGCGTATGTGCATTGACCGAAACGGTTGGTTTTATTCCGAAGCAGTACACGTATTACCCCTCCAGTCTCATTCTGGTGAAGCCGCTTTACTCGGCAGCGCTCGGGCGTTCCTTTTGGCTACTGCCGAACCTCTTGCACAAGTGTTATTAACCGGCGTCTTTCACGTTCAAGCATGCGCACATAAGCTCTTGTGGGTTTATGCCTCCACGTGCGCGGACTGAAAGTAAACAAGGGGGCGTGCCCGCCAAGCTACAGGTTTCACGCCCTCGCTGATAATATGTCTGTTGTGCTCGTGTGAGGCTTACACGTGGACGTCAAACATCCGGAACACGACCTGTCTGGTGTCTTCACTGGCCGAGCGGATTGCGTTGTGTGCTATAAAGGCAGTAAGGTGCCTACGAAGCGGGAGAGAAACAGACATCCCCATGTTTGTTGCTAGAATAAAGATCGAGTCCTTCCAAGTTTTATTCAGCTAAATGGCCAAGAAGTAGCCTCAATCACAAATTACAAACAAACGTTGTTTGTTTTCTGCAGTCTGTTGAGAGCGTCCAGCTTCGCAAAGCATCCTTCACAGAATAGAAGGGCAGTAATCTTTTTATAGGAGACATTTGCCTGGCGACAACTCACTTATCCTGCCCATCAGTTTACCCAGCGGTGTAAGTGCATCAATTTGACATTTTCTAATAATCTTTGCTCAGTTTCGAGTGCGCAGATGAGTGTGTGTGATAGCGACCACAAATCATTGCGACCATATTTACTAAGTGACAATAACTTGTCAGCGTCCCCATTCATGAACCTTTACAGTTCGGAATGGCGTCGAGATATTTATTCCTAAATACCTTATAAAACACCTTCAGTCAAAACGCCTCGGTACAAAAGAAACGCGACTGGTGATATTGCATAACTAAACGGGAGCGGACTAGACATTTAAACAAAGAAAAAGTATTAGAATACGCTGACAATTTCAAAATAACCGGTGGCCCTTTACGAGGTATTGCTATCAATGAAGGCACAAATTGGGATTCTTGGGATTTTAATAAAATATTTCATTGCCATTACTAAGGTGGCTTGAGCACTACGAGAAGGAACTGGCCGGTCTAGATTATGCAGCTTCCAGTGATCGTAGGCATGGGACGATATGAAGGTATAACTGGGTCCAAGAATCCGAACAACGCCGACATAATAGTTATAGGTCTCATAAAATTTCTTCTGCCTCAAGCTATCTTTTCGCGATATCAGCCACGAAATTCGGCGAATGCGTGTTTCATGCTGTCGTTTTATGGTGCGTAAGAATTGTGACATTTTATTTCGCACGCGTTTTTTTTTTTACTATGGAAAGCCATGCAATGCATTCACCAGACCATAAAATCATAGGAACTATCTTCACGTGTTCACTTGGGGACCACAGCGCCGGAATTTTTCGACTAATAAGCGAGAGATATTGCGCACAAGACTGGTGGCTTGTGGAGAGTAATGTATATATACGGTGTTCAAATTGTTCTCATTATCACAGGATTTAAAGGCGAAAGAAAAACGCGGACACTAGACGAAACAAAGGACAAAGAACGAGAACAAAATGATAAAACGCCCACTAGCAAAACTTCGCGAGAACAAAATTTATTCGGGGCGCATCTGTTTACCCTTTTGTTTCCTTTTTTTCCTTGTCTTCTCTTTTCGCTCATGCTTTACAACGTGGATCGCAGTAAGTGCCTCTGAAATATGAGAAAGAATGTTCAAACAGGGCGGAAGTTGAATGAAGGCAAAGCCGAACATTGCGTTTTACTTCCGGCCACCAAACCACAAGCGGTATTTACGCTCCAGGAGTCAGGAACGCGATGCGCCTGAGCATCACGAGGCCCGCATCGCCAGAATGCTCGGACGTTTATCCTTATAATTACTCAGTGCGAATGTGTATGATCTAGGTAGGGCGGGGAAATGGGAATTGTTTTTACTTTCAAAACCTGCTTCGCTGAAAGTTGCCATTGAATAAACAGGAACGTTTCTCAACCAAAAGTAAGCGGATTTTGATGCGCTACGTGTTCAAGAAGAATTTCCTTTTAGTTTTTTAACCCTAGAGATTTCAAACTATTCTTCCTTCGAGGCGTCCGTTCCACCATTAAAGCTGAGGGGAATTTTTGGCTAGGTGGAGTCAGAGTTTTATTGAAGATACGATGAACTGATTTGTGCTTTTGAGAAAGCACACGCATTTATAACATTTCAAAGAGTATAATAAACATAATTGTTTGTATTCCCAGCCGAAATATGCGTCCAATTGCTTCAGTGGCAATATTGCCAAATTCTTTATATCGTGGAATGCCTTGCATAAATACTTTCTCTGTCTCATGTAGGTACTTAAATAGCATTACGACCATAAATTGCATGGCGTCCCGTTATAAACTCTTCATTCTGTACGTCTAGTACAGCTCCGTAATTGTAATGCATCTACGATTACCAGCCGGGGTGTGGCAGCCTCTAGGGCTATAGTTGCGACTTCCGCATTCTAAGTCATTCTTTTGTATGTCCGTATAATGTATTGTGTCGCTTATACATACGTAATTATGACTTTTTTTTATTTTTGTACTTCGGCCTGTTTGATTTTAGTTCAGAACCCATATTTGGTGGAAAAGTGGGCGCTGGTGCTGTTAAGTCCCAAGGGGCGGGAGCGCCGCTAGGACTTGTACGATTTACGCCCACGCCCAAAATATCGGGCATTGTAAACTGTCTACTGGTGAATAAATCTGATACTTCACTGACTTTACCTAAAGGGACCATGCAAGGCCCCTCACCGACTATTCAGAATGCATTTTTGGTAAAGTCTATTGTCCCAGGAATGCCCTTTCCAAGGTATTGGAAAAATTCGTTCGTTATCGCCATAGCAACGCGGGGTGAAATATCCGCATTATCGTTCCCGTTTACCCCGAGCTTGGAATACGCGATGAAGGCTGCCCGCTCTTCCTTCTACCAAATTCACGCACGCAACACGTACCATTTAGAACGGGCTCAAGGCAGCATGTGTGCACTAGGCTTTGTTCGCTACCTATACTCTTATTTAAGTGATGCCATTTTAAGAACCCGACCCGCCGAGTTCACTGCGCACCTAAGGGGCCACCGGCAAACCCCCCAATGCAGTGGAACATCCGTTGCTGGTGTCGTTACCTTGGTTTCTGTACATCAGCAGTAGTGGCGTTTTTTTTTCTTATCCTCCCTAAGCCCCCATTCTGGCCAAATCTCTTATGTACCGCGAGAGCAACATTTTTGCACAGAGTGCGGAGGCTTCTATTCTCTTGTTCCCTGGTTCAGGTAATCCTCTGTCTCCCTGCTTTCTCCAACACACGACCTTTTTGCCATGTAGCTTCTTCCCTTATCTTCCTGCTGGATCTGTGCTTTTCTCTCTGAGGTAAACATGCCAGATTGTACCCCTTAGTTCCTTCTAAAATTATTCAGTGATTTCCTGGCACGTTTGTTTGTGAAAATGGAAAACTCAACCGTTTGGCAGTGTTGTGGTTGTTACGAAACGGCCGTGTGTTTGCGGAAAGGCTTTGTAAGTACTTTCCATAACTGCATGCCGCGATGTCTCCTATATCAGCCATAGTTAAGAGAATACATTAGCGCTCCCGTCAAAGGGGGTGCTTTCACCATCGGTACGCGATATCGGGAACCTATGGTTAACCCAGAGGACGCAATTTTAGTATAAGATTCTACAGCTCCGGTGAGAAAAGGCATATCCTTCGTAGAACAAAGCTATTAACATGATTTAAAAGAATTAGGGCTAGAAAGCTACGCGATTGTGCATTTACACTGTCCGCTAACTTTTATTTCACCCAACAATAAACTTCTCTCCTGGGCTTGTTACAACACTTTTTATACCTCAGAACACACCAGACAGTCATCGTTCGTCTATTGTGCAACAGGAGAACAGTACCATCAGAAAGGTCTAAATTCCATGTGCGTTAGAGATGTGGCTCATGAGAAATGTGTGAATCCCGTTGTCCTTCTAAGACATTCTTAGCCGAGTTTAAACACTCTTTCTGGGATCCGCAACAAAACAACATAGGAACCGTGGGCCTTATTGACCCATTCATATTTCATGCAACAAATACGGGACCGTACGTTTTATCAGAGCGAAGCTTTAGTACCTCTCCGATGCCGTTGGCCGCCAATATGCCCTGCAGAAAAGCAAACTTTCTCTTACGATGATAATGAATGACTGTGGGTGAAGTGAAAAAAAAAATGAAAGCTGAAGAAAAAGAGAAAGAAAAAACTTTTCTCGTGGAAGGAATTGTACCTATGTCCATCGCGTTATGAAGCCGCCTTCTACCCGACTGATTTGTTTCCACGTGGCCGAAGCCAACGCCAAGTACCGAGTGCCGATTCGCGCCGTACGCCCCAAACCCAAACGTTAGGGTTATGGAGTGCCCGCCCGAGAGTGGCTGTTGGTACTCTAGGAAAGTCTTGCGTACCTCCAAAGTACCATACTCGCCATGTTGGATTGGCGAACCAAAGAATTCTTCACGAGAAGGAGGAGGAAGAAAACCAATATTTGAGCCTGGTGATGTGCGAGTGGAGCAAATCCCGAGAAAACTTCGCCTTGAACCGCCGTCGTCGTTAGACCGAGGGGTGCATGATTTTAGAAGCCTGTTCCCACCAAGAGTCAGAGGCCAAACTTTGGTGACAAGTTACTTGATGTTGATTGCAACCGTTCTGCAAGAATTGCCGCCTTTGTTTTTCTTTTTGTTTGTTTTTGTATACTGCCGTAGTATCGCTTCGAGTACGTTGGGTGAGGCTTTAGCTCCGTTTTTTGACGTGGCCACACGGTCCACAATGCACACAGCGACGGATGTAACTGAGGGATATATGAAACCATATTTCCGTTTGGGAAGGGTTTCGATATGTGTTTGTTATGAATATTTCTTCAAAAGCAACGAATTGGACAGTATGGTGACATTGGAGAACGATCAATATGTTGCAATATTACTTCGGCCTTTTGGAAATTTTGCCATAGGTGCCGAAAACGCGTGGAGACGATAAAACAGGGCGTCATGTCAAGGCAAGATAATCCGGACATATATGGGACTAGTCAAATAGGTATCAGAAATACCAACTGTGAAAATAAACTTCGTGCTTTATACCAACCATTCGCTCTCACGTGCGTGCGCACAGTAACGAGTGAACACACACAATCACGAAGAGTCCATGTGGTTTCCGTCTTTGTGTGTGTGCGCACGAGGCTGTACGCGCGCGCGTGCGTGCACAAAATAGTACCATGCGTTTTTCTGAAGGGATTGACATGATGAATGTTCACGTTGGGATTTTGTAAAGTTTATCCATTGTACTTTTTTGATAATTAACAGATGGCGGCACGCGCACTTATTGTGCAAGTTCTTTATGCCTGGGGTGCCCGGGTCGCTTTGTCCTCCAGCTTTCACATCTCTCCCAAATCAGACCGCAGTAGCACGTGCAAGATCCCGCGGCAACCAGCTTCGCGAACTGGGCGACTCAGAGCGAACTGTGCGACTGTTCAGCGAACTGTGCGAACTGAGCGAACTGTGCGTCCGATTCAGGTGAGAACGCACGTGAACTGACAAGAAGAACAGCACGCCTAAAATCATGCCATGAACGGTAGGGAGACTGTTCTTGAAGATCGAGCTGGCCGACACCGTAGCTCCTGGGTTGCGCAAGCTCACGCGGAAGCCTGGATGATGCCGCTGTACACGAACATTTATACCATGTGTTTGGCAGTGACGTCACGTCTTTATGGGTGCCGGTGAGCATGGGCAGATTCATGCCTAGGTCAGTGAAGCAATCGCGACGCGATACACAGCTGCGCTGAAGGTTTCTAGGCAGCTAAGTTTCTTGGTGTGAAGGACGGATAACGCTTGCCCTAACAGATCTGCTGCTAAAAGACTTTGCGCCACACTTCAATAAAACGTTTATTGCATCCTGATGAATTAAGCAAGTTTTGATGAATTAAGCAAGCTTGGCTATTTGGATGCCTCTATTATTGCACCACCATACTACAAAGTTTTATATTTTATGCGTTCAAGGACACTGAAAAAAAAAAGCCAGACGAAGCCACACGGGTAACGAGGTGCTCCAGTCGTATATTGCAACCGCGCGAAAAATAACGGCAGTCGAGATTTTCTAAACAGGGTTACGCTGCTATCTTTTCTCGGCGACTTCTCTTCCGGACTCTCTTAAGCATTAGACAGGAAATCGATAGTTGCGCTCCTCTCCTTCACGCAACCGTTTCCACCGAAACTAAGTTGAGACGGCTCTGCTGACGCGAAGAATCTGCGACTCGGAAGTTCCACCCTGTCTCTCTCTCCACACTCGGAGACGAAGAATTCTAAAGTGAATGCGCTGGGGCACGGTCGGAGAATGGGCATCACGCATCCTCCGCATTAAATAAACTGTGTCCAACAATAATGCTACCAGAAGGGAATGAAATATTTTGTGAGGCCATTTGTGACGTTCCGTCTCTACTGAGATGGTGCCTTATTTGTCTATAATAAATATTTTTATACCAAGTCACGTTTTCTATCGTGTCAAATTATTACTTCAGACGCCATTTGTTGCCGGTTTGGTCAAGCCGATGGCCTCACTTTGGGCTTTCTTAATGCGAATACCTTCTGTCTGTCTGTCTGTCTGTGTGTCTGTCTGTCTGTCTGTCTGTATGTCTGTCTGTCTGTCTGTCTGTCTGTCTGTCTGTCTGTCTGTCTGTCTGTCTGTCTGTCTGTCTGTCTGTCTGTCTGTCTCTCTGTCTGTCTGTGTAAAGTTAAAACAGCTAAAAGAATGCTTCACCACAAATTAAGCTTGCACAAGACCAATATAGACGTATAGAATGCACATTGGATTGGTGTCGAAATAAACCCATTAGGCGGTATGGGAAAGAGGATTGACACAACCAAGCACAAATACGGAAGAGCTAGCGCTCGAGCTGCTCCAAGGCACATCAGACCGAGAAGGTCTCAACAGATACCATACGATCAGTGTTAATGTAATAAAATTGAATCGAATTGAACAAACCTCCATTGGAGTCTTCATAGGATAAGTGAGGTGAAAGAGCAAGAGGGTGAGAACGGTAGGGGGATAAAGAGGAGAGTGTCACGGGCAGCGGTGGCCGATTACTATCGTCTTTCGACGACAATCGCAGCCCAACGAGCCTTAAGCCGTCTGTTACTCAGTGTGCAGCTCCAATGGTTTACCGAAAACAAAAATGCCTTGCCTAAACAGTCCGTATTCTAAGTCTATTCGACGTCCTTGTGTAGCGGGCTCTCGCCGTACGTTTCGAAATTTCGGTGTATACCAGCAAAATGTTATCATACTGCTAACAATTTGCGCAGAGATTTGCAGTATAAAGGCAGTGGATGCGGCTTCGCGTGGAGCGAGCAATTATGTTTTGTGAACTTCCCTATTACTTACTCAGGCACGCTCAGAGAAATGTCGAATTGTTATAAACTGCTTTTATATAAAATGCTTCATCGTCTATGTGATTACATACTGCATTGGTTCGCTGCTACGTTGCGAAAATTCCACACAGTTTCGAAAAAATTGGTGGCATAGAACAGCGCAAAAAATATCCCCCTTTGCCCAACTCGCACTACACGTTTGCGTGAGGATTTTCCGAGAACGATTGTTAATCCGCCTTTCAATGTGAGTGTAATGTCCTGTGTTTGGTCCCGCTTGCGTCCACAGCTAACGCAACGGCACTTTTCCGCATAGTGCCATGCTTCCCATGACGAGGCAGTGTGTTCGATCACGTCACTGGCTGTTTCATTGCTCCTGCTGTTTCTCCTTGTCCTTACAAAATGCGTTCAGAACAGAGCATTGCTGCGAAATGCGAGGCATACCGGGAGCAGGGAAGCCCCAGTTCACGTGTATAAAGTTCGACACATCATACAGAAAGCATAAAAGCTGAGCGCGATTCAGTAGTGGCGTGATCGAGTGTACGCAGACAAGCTTGATGATTTCATTTTCTCAGCTCTAGATTGTCCTGTGCACGTAAGCAAACTAGCAATGCCAATAAGAAATTTTGCGCCTCTTGTGCTCATAAACGGCGACAGTTTTGTTTTTATAGGAAGGAGCATTTGTGATTCCCAAATTACATTCCATTACTACCGCAAACCGACCATGTTGTTGGCAGGTAGTGACCCATCGTAACGATGCGCGACTTGGAGGAGCGCATTTCTCACTTCCGCAGTCTTGACGCAGGCAAGATGAACAACCTTGCGTCTTGCAATAGCCATGAATGCCTTCCGAAATCATGCTCTCGATCCTTTGAACGCGAAACTTTTTATCTCATGGATAACCACATTGCCCCAAAAGCTCGGCAGCAAAGCCGACTTTCTCTAACCATGATAAGCGTCATGAGTGAAGTAAACAATTGTTGAAACCCGAAGCTTTTTCTTGTAGAAAGCCAAGGTCTTCAAAGTCTAAATTCAAAGTGCGAAATCCAAATCATCCTATGCATAACGTCAGTTCAGGCTGCAGGTTTGGGCGTCACCACCAAGCATGTTCCGGAGGTTGCCTTTGTCGACTCTAACGGATGCACCCCGCTGGAGAGAAAGGGAGATTGAGCTAACACATTTTTGTTTAGCATTAGGTGCGAAGTGGTCCATTCACCGGTCCATGCAATTTAGGAATCCATGTACCGTCTTGGCTCGAGTGGCCCTCTCGACCAGCGGATTTACCTCACTTGTGAACAGCGTTAGTACAGTTAATTATGACGATTTGCTTGAAATAAGAAGTGTAAAATGAAACGGTAAGTTTAACAAGTCTCAGAAATAGGGCAACCAAAAATTCTCGGAAGCTTGGACTCACGCGCAAGACGTGATTGGCGAAGCTGTTGTACGGGATCAGTTTAGTATCACTCTGGGGTCGTCGTTTACGTCGGCGGCCTTGTTTCTCAATGAACTTTTGATGAGCAACCCACGAGGGAGCTCGAAATTTTGTTCCACATTTTTGTACGCTACTTTGCAAGCGTGGCTTATCGTCTCTAGCGGGTGCTTTGCACGTCGAGCCTCCTTCCGTCTGCTTCCGCGTTGGTCGAGCGTTTTTGAGTTCGTTGCTCGCATGCGTACTCCGGCAGCGTTGCGGGTTAGAGTCCCGACGGTACCCAGAAGTCAAAGTATTCAACTGTTTTATATACGAATGAACATGCACTTCTCTTCATACTTAACACCGAAAAGAAAAAGTGAATAGTAGAAATAACAAAATACAACCTATTCCCGCCGGCGTTCGTATCGTAGCGGGAACGAAGCCGGGTGTTTTACCAAATACAATTTGTAAATTATTAGGGGCAGCAAAGAGCTACGGTTTTATTTCGAAGCTGTAAAAGATTTTGAGAAATTTTATTACCAAATCTAACTAACAAATCATAAACGTATTTTATGAAAGCGGTAACTAGTTTTGCCCGAGCCAGCGCATTTACGACAAACGGTCACTATATGTGCAAAATGCCGGTAAAAGGCTGGCCATTGAAGTCTAAGGCTGAAAATTGTTTTTGGAGGAAATGGTTTGCCACATTTTTTACCCAGGTGTTAAGAACGCCCCGAGCTTTATGCTTTTCCGTCTACTTTCCACAGATGATCCTAAGGGGGGCCCGCAGTACGTCGAAAAGTAAATTTAGTGCATAACATTTAGGCAGTCATCCATTCAAACATTTCTTGCCGAACCAGCTGCCTGCCTGAGATGTTTTTTTGAAGTGTCACAACAGGTTCTTTGCTTACATTGCATGCATCACATTCATTGCGCGCAGTTTCGTCCAATGGCCCTTTCAGTAGTCCTATTTTCTAATGGGGTTCCTGCTTCTTGATCTTAAAAAAACCATGCAACTGATGGGATTCGAACCACATCGATGCAGGATGCTCCATTCACAGGGTTTTTGACAGCGAAATCTTCTCGGCACTGACGGGTTAGTTCGCCGACGTGGCCGCTGGGCGCATCGGTACCGGAAAAACGTCTTTCAAAAGCATAACTTAGTTTCAGTGCGATTGTTTCTTTTTTGAGGTGCCATGAATGAAGAAGCAGACTTTTTGATTCGGTAAAGTAAGGCATGCCCCGTCACTTCTGGGCGAATTTCGGGGAGCACTTTCAAAATCGTAACGCATATTTCCTGGAAATCGAATGGGTTGAAACGATAGGAGTTCAAATGAAACGCGCGTTTTGGGAGTGGGTTGACACGGAAAGGGCGTTATGAGAGTGGATTCAAACGGCACAGGTTCAGCCGGGAATGCGTTGTTTCTGGCTACAGCCCCCCTTCCCCCCCCCCCCCCTCTCCCCCCGAAGGTGCTGTGAACAAGAATTAAGAAGCCGTGGAAATGGACGCGAAGCTGCTCCAGAATTGCCCCAAAACAACCGACGCTAAAGCCTAGACTCGAAAGCTAAGCCCTAACGACACACCGCCCGGCTACGCTACAGGCGACGCAGCTCGCCGGTGTAGCGCGCCGGCAACCGACCGCTGGCGGGGAACGCTGGATGAATTCACCGCGCCATCTGAAGTGTGCTCCGGGAGTGATACCCTCAGCCCCTGCTCCTCCACCCCCCTGCGCCGCCGCCTACGCCACGTTGGCAGTTTATTGTCCCGCACGGCCTGAACGAACCATTTACTGGTAGAAGTAGAAAGCTTTGGTTTAAAACTTCTCACATGCTTAATCAAAATAATACGTGTTTGGGCATCAAAGGGCTAGCCGGATGCAAACGGCGCATTCGCGCTGACCGCGCACCAAATAATGACTGACCCATGGCGCGTGCCTCTAAGTTTTATTGAACCCGTAAAACCGACAGAACACCCACTTGGAGGGAGGCGTTAACAGGGTTTAGCTTCCTCTTAAACAGAAACGTTCAGATTAGGTGGGCGCGAATGCGTCCCTATTTATATCTATCTGTGAGGTTTTAGATATCGATTGCGTTTTCATTCAAATACATTACTCTGGAAAAGGGTCTTGGATATTTTTCAGTCTTTACGTTGTGAGATCGATGCAATTTTTAGCAGACGGAGAGTAAATTAGAGAATTGATTATTCTACAAAAATAGA
Source organism: Haemaphysalis longicornis (assembly GCA_013339765.2). Lineage (NCBI taxonomy): Eukaryota > Metazoa > Arthropoda > Arachnida > Ixodida > Ixodidae > Haemaphysalis > Haemaphysalis longicornis. Next base: position 158,703,937 of record CM023449.1, on the reverse strand, counting down.
AAAGCCTGAACTTAACTACTGCAGACTCTGTCTAAAATCGCGTGGTCCCTTAGCCTCTTTTAAAAAGGTATTAGAAACGAGTAATTCAATTTGGTAGATGGCACGACTGGTGCCTTCAAACATTCAATTTTCACATTAGGAAAATTTTAACAGCCAAGCTGTTGGTTAAATTGTTAGTGTATGTCGTCTGCAGTTACAAATACCAAGAAATGCCGAGCGCAAGCAAGCGCGTTACACGCGGCGACCTCCGGACAGTTAAGAAGAAAACGAGAAAATGCCGAGTGCTTCTTAGTGCGCTGGCTCAAGGCGACCGCCGAGCGCCACCGCCGCATGATTGTCAAGCCAAATGATGTCCGCTTAGGAAGATTGCCCAAGATTGTGGCCACCACCCGGCCGTTTAAAAACAAAAAAAAGGTGAGCGCCCGTGTGTGCGTGTCCCACAGCTACCGCCCAGCGCTCCCGGCGCACGTTTCTCAAGTCAAGAATGCCCACTTTGGGAGATGGGCCAAGATTGGAAAAAAAACTACTCCCACGTTTAGCCGTAATCGTGGCAACTATGCTCGGAACGAGAAATACACATCATTGCATATACCCCTTGAAAGTGATGCCAATGATTATCACTTCTAAACAAAATGAACGAAGCTAACATATCGACCATAGCGACAATGGCTGAGTATAGGTCGTTGCGGCCGCGAAGACGAAGCACATCGGCTGCAATCCTGGACTTACACCGTCGTGATGGTGTGAACGCTGCTTACAGCTTCGCTATATTCACGTCTTACGCGTTCGTCTAAGAATCCTTCATTTTTTTTCTTCTCCTTTTTCTGGTCAGATAAAAACTTCTCCAATATTTGGTATGCAAGGCATTTTAACAAAAGGTGAGAATGCTTAATCGCAGATATTGTGCGGTACTGACGACGCGCATAAAATTCGCATACGTATTGTCTTCTAGCGCATGCTAGCTAACCCCTATAAGATAGCAAAAGTGAGACGCAGTATTTCACATTTGCCCGAAATAGCCAACGCGGGATATGCAGAATTTATATACATACTCTGTTGCTTGAAGTACTCATACTGACCAATTACCATACGCACAGCCAAGTAGAGCAGGGGGATTACTTTGCCTGCTGTTTGGGATTTGCCTGAATTACAAGCGAACCTAAATTTGGCTGGCCGCATTTCACCTAATATCTCTTTACGTAGACCGGAAATTGCCGTGAAATTTGGTAGAGTACTACCTGATTACTTTTTCATTTGTGTCCATACCTCTTTTTTTTTCTTCTGCAGCCTGCCTTTCGTCTGTACGAATGTTTGTGCTCATCAGATTGACGCTTCGTGAATGTTTTGTTTCGTCATGCCCGGGAACGCAATTTGCCAACTAGGCCGCCGAGATTTTAGTCACTGCTTTTTTTAAAGGTTGTTATGGAGCATCTAAGCATATAGCCAATACATTGGAGTTGATGATCTTTGCAGCCAAACATAGGTTTGTCAGGATGATGTGTCACGACTTCCTAACACCAAATGTCGTATATGCTGCTAGGAAACGACACATAAGAAATCAATATTTCGGGTGTTATTTTACTTCATTTACAAATTTAATTTGCAATGAGAAGATCTGGTTAAAACAACAAAATAAGAACGAAGCAGTAAAAGGGGGTCGCTAAAAATCATCAGGACGGGTGGTCCCGAATATCCCATGCGAAGACGAGTATAATTGAAATTGTAGGTTCGCTTTGTATCACACCACCTTTATGCCCCTCAGAGCCAAGAACATCACCAGCTACAGATGAAAAGTTCAAAGACATCTTCAGATAGGAAAACATAGAAAACAGAAACAGACTGTTCAGTTGAGTCATCTTGCCTTCGTTAAGCCTCGCCATTGTGACACCCCCTGTCAAACCATAGAACTGGTCTGGAAATGTCTGCCCTGCGGCCTGGAAGTGACTTGCTGTTATAATTCCTTAATATTGACTTCCCTGAAGACCATGGGAAACCTTAAGAACCGTGCGAAATGCTTTCTTGTTATTACCATACTTCAGGAAATAATGACACACAAAACGTTGAGGTTCTCGCCACCCTAACGTCAAATATTTTTTGATAGTGTAACCGCCTGTTGAAAACAAATCATAATTTCGAAACTCTAATACAACCGTCAGTAACTGTACAAGGCAAATTACAACTTGGATATTTTAATACAACTATCAGATGGAAACCGAGCGCCTCTGTACGCTCATGGGATATCCCAAAGGGAGACATTCAAAGCAGATAGTAG